>MU006118.1:58928-117255 GCA_010093705.1 Patellaria atrata CBS 101060
ATGATATCGAGCAGCTGTGCGTAAGATAGTCCGTTACTAAGTAAATCCTCAGTTACCTTACGCGACATGGAGGACAGTTATGAATGTGGGTAATCCGTCACTAAGGGATATTTAAGTTGACACACTCCCTGTTGTCAAAAGCAGCCGTGGTCAAGTCGGTCCGATACTAAGGGAAGCCTTAGTCACCTTTATCGTGACATCCAAATCCCAAGTTGAGGAGGGGGTAAAGTTCTTTGAAATTCTTCAGCATGCTTGCAATGATCACCATTTGCACGTTTTTCAAATTCCTTTTAATATGATTGAACCTTGGTTGGATGTCGTGGCTGTAAACGTCGTCGGCATGAATGAAAACCTGGAGTCGATGGCCGTGCCAAAATAGTACATTAACAGCTTTAACGATGTCTACATTGGATTTATGTGGAGAAAAGCTGGAGAAGCTGGTCCATAGGGCGGTAAAGTATTTTCTGGTTTGAATAAATTGTGCCTTTTCCTAAAATGCCAGTCTGGATTCGACAATAATAAGCAGATGAATTACAGTAGAGGACATAAGCTCGGCGTTATTAACTTATAACGGGAAGTCAAACAAGGCTCAAGCTCAGGCTCAGGCTCAGGCTCGCACCACTGCTTTGCTTCTAACCCAGTATGATCGATTCGGCTATACACAATAACGCAAAGTGCTCAGGAGTGAGACCTTGCATTTTGTGGGGAAGCCTGTCTCTCGCCAGTCGGATAAATGGGCCACAATTCGAACAGTAGCATGTCATGCATGGGTGCCAGTCGATAATCCCTGAGACAAGCATCGGAGTATGCAGAGATCCTCAAGGAGTCAAATAATGCTGAAGGTTCTCTCTTCCAAAACCCCCAAGCAAGTGCTTCCAGTTTGCACGTGAACCGTTGTCTATATTACGACATGCCCTCGTATATCGATCGGAGATTGTCAGATGGCATCTTCCTGAAGCGAGTATTTGGAATATCCGTTTGCGATTCTAGACTTGCTGCGGATTGGCTCATCGGATGCTTGAGAATGCACTGGGGAATATAACGCCGTTTGTCCAATTTTTCATAGATTATTGTCAACCATCCCGTCAACCTGAGAGATTTTGCGGATGTGACCAGGCCCCTGTTTTGCACGGCTACAGATCCAAGAGTGTGTGCTGATATACCGTTTCAGTGGCGTTATTCGAAGATCCTCTCACGGTAGATGTAAGCGTACGAACTCCGAGAATGTTCGGCACATAGAATCGTCCCACTATAGCAAATCCAATTACATAGCACCAGAATTCAACGATCGACCGTAAACCCGAGTTATAGATCTACTTAATCTCCTAGCCTAGCAGAAACGGAGCCAGAAAAACTTCCGTAAAGTGTGCCTTGCACTCAACCCAGCCCCAGATACGTCTCGTACATGCCTCACTGACCGACCCCTTGGACCTAAGACGGTAACTCGCCGAGAGCTTTATCCGATTCTGAACCAGGTTCTTCGAGCTCATCCAACGTCAATAGCTCGGCCCAAGGTATCTGGTCAGGATGGTCCCTCGAACCGTGATCCCGGCCGTTGTCCGCGGCCGTATCAGCCGTACCGTGTACGGGCTGATTGCTCGGCACACTGTCGTTGGACATGGCCGGATCAACGAGCGATTCAGGAGCAACCAGTATACGCTGCTCAGCGGGCTGCCTATGGTCCAAGGCTATCAACCAAGGATCGATGTTACTGTCGTCCGACGGATCGGCGAAAGTCATCGACTCACCCGGCACGGGTTGACAGACGTACGGATACTGGATTTTCAACAAGTTGGGATCAATCGTACCATCGTCTGGAGGGCCAACGGCTGACATCACCGCAGGGTAAAACTCATCCTGCTGTGGCACAGTCGTTGGAATACAAGGTAGACTGAAATCATCTCCAGCATTCAGATACTGCTCCGTAGACAACGGATCGAGCTCTAGGTGGAAACCCGTTCCAAAGTCTTCCGACTGTAGCCAAGTCACTAGACCAGTGAACACGCCCGAACCGTGTCCACTGTTAGCGGTGTACTGTAGCTCAGGGAAGGGAGGGTACGGTTCAGAAGGGAGATTCCCGAAGACTTCCGGATAGGTCGAATATGAGCTACCGGCAGGTGGGATATCTGGGTACAGTGAGTCGGGCGGAGCGAGAGCGGACTGTTCCGCCGCCGCGACTCCATTGTCAGGGTACCCGGTGTAGTTGAATAGGGGGTTAGAGGGACTATTGCAGAAACCATTAAGGTCCTGCGATATAGCCAGTCCCTCTTGTTCCGTCCATATAAACTCAGCACCGTTCCCGATGGCTGTACTCCCATTGAGTCCTTCCTCGTACGCTGGTTGCGATGGAGTTGGGTCCTCTTCATCCTCCATCTTTGCATCCGGATATGGAGTAGGATCCGGAATAACTCCCAGCTGATTGATGCTGCTGGATGGGGCGAGACTGGACTCGTTATCCATACCAACCTCCACATAATCAGTGGAAGATACAATGGTCGGCTCCTGGAGAGCGGGGCTACACAGGGCGAGAACGGACTGTTCCTCTGTCGTAGCATCAACCTTTGTGTCTTCCAATCCTGAATCCATATCCTCGTGCGATGGGCTTGGTGCGAGGAGACCGGACTGTTCCTGCACCTTGTTATCGCCTATGTCCGTCTCTGTGCTGGATGGGGCGAGAGCCATCTCAACATCAGGGTTTGGCTCAGTAGCCGTCGACTGGGTAGCAGCTGTCTGGAATGATGGGATGAGTACGGGCTCTACCTCCATCGTTTCACCGTGGTAGCTGGATGGGGCGGGATCGGACTGTTCCGCCATCTCAGCGTCGGGGTTTGGCTCGCTGGCTGTCGACTTGGCAGTAGGGCTTTGGAACGATGGGATAAGTACGAACTCTTTCTCCATCGCATCGCCGTGGTAGTTAGATAGGGCGAGATCAGACTGTTCCGCCATCTCAGCATCGGGTTTGATGCACATACTACCAACGCTCGGGTGTTCGTGTGCTTCACTGTCAAAGGGAAGAGCAGACTGCTCTAACATCACAGTGTCCTCCATACCAACCTCACCCGGTTCATCACACTCCATAATCTCCATTTCACCTTGACTACCTGGGACCAGAACCTCGGTAGATGGCTGTGACGACTCCGACAAAGGGACAGAAGCCGCCGATGAGGGGTGTCTTGATACAGCCCCTGGAGGAAGAGTTGGTCCTTCGGTAGGTTCGGTATCGTGTGGACCTGGGGATGTGATGGTGACCGAGCTTGGTGTGACGGGAGGTGTTTCCGCAATCACCGATACACCTAAAGGGACCACCAGGGGCTTAGCCGGGACATTTTCCAATACTCTTTGGCTCCAGGTTGAATTTTCAAACAGGGAATGATACTGGATAGCCCCAGTGTCGTCTCTCTGTATAAAATTACTCCACTCCCTCTGGTGCGAGAGTCTACGGTCAACAGCATTACGGCAAGCATCGTACTGATCATAAGCAAACTCTTTGATCACCGAGAGGTCCATCTCCATTTGTCTCTCTGTCATCCTGAAATAGCACCCTTCCACTATGTGGAAAGCAAGGTCACGAGCTGCGGCCATTTGAGCTTGCATCGCTGGACTAAATTCGGGCCCGTATGCTTCACCATCGGCGTCACCGTCCTCTTCGTCATTTATCTCGACATTCGGAGGATCAAAACTGTGAGTCAGCCATACTGAGAAATTCCAAAGGGGACTGAGGATCCATGATTGTTTTCCGCTGCGGATATCCTGCAATAGCGATTGGATTGCAGCGAAACAAAGCGGAAGGATCCAACGGCCAGAAAACCTTGCGACTTGCACGGAAATAGTGACAAATGCCCTGGCGATTGAGATTAGACGCACGAAGAACCCTATCAAGAGGTGCTGTAAATAGAACCATAATAGACCCAACGTTGCCATCAAGGAGAAGGTAATCCATTTAGAGTAAAGAGAGAGTCGATGCCCTGATACTATGGCCAGTATCAAGATTGCGGAAACCGTTGAAGTAGTGAGGGTCCAGAAATTGACGATGCTTGTGTTGATATCATTGACCTTCCGCACCAGAAGTTGTCCGGTTGCTGCTACGGCACGTTTGAGGAATTCGTATTCAGTCTTGCTATAAAGAATATAGAGGAGGGTGGCCAAGGGAGATATATAGAAAGATATGAGGTAACCACAGGTGTCGAGGATCATCCGCCAGTGAATTATTATTGTAGTTCCGGCTGGCGTACTGGCGCAGAGTAGGAAGAACAGCATCTGCTGTAAGAAGACGTAGGGGACGACGTTAAACATCGTGGAAAAAAGAGATTCGATCTTTAGTGTTAAGTTTGCGTTTTACCGGGTGCGAGCTGCTTGAGATATTGGAGTCGTTATCTCTTGAAAAAGTTCGCTGTGGTAAAGTGTGGAGGAAGAAGATTCGGAAATAATTCGACTGTGGGTAAGATAAGCCGCAAGTTTTCTTTAGCGAGGGTCACAGGCAAACGCAGTGACGTGAAACTATTGAGCTTTATGTGTTGGGGACTGATGCAAAAGCACGTGAAGTTGTGAAGACTTGGAGCTCATGAGAATGGTTGCGGCTCAACAGAGGGCTCGGCGTCGCTTTTAGTCAAATATGTGCCGATTTATTGAGCTACTCAATACGATTGGAGTATGTAAAAACAGGCCGTTTGTATTACGCGTGTGGGCCTTGGAGGAGTGGCTCGACATATATGCACCTTTGTTTAATGAACACATACAAACTAAGAACAAGTGGAGCACGAGACTATGGTAGTAGATTAAGGAAATGAGAGATATTCTGGATGGTAACTCTTTGTTATAGAGCACAGTTTTCTATGATAGCTTGGTTTCCCGAAGTGTTGATGAGATGTAGTAGTACAACGCTCTGGGCTAATAAATGTAGGGTATGGTACCTCTCCTACGAACAAAGAAATTATCCATGAGAGTGTACTGCTTTTATGTTCCATATAGATCGATATTGTCGACAACTCTATCCTCACAAATTCTCACATATCTTCTAATTTCCCGATCACATATAATAACCTAGGTGTTGAATGGGACAGAGTTCAAGAGGACATTAACGACATAATCTTGTTCGGTTACTACAAAATAGTAGGATGTTGATGAGTAGGGGATTTACATTGCTAAGGTTTTATTGGAAATTCTAGGTGAGTCGTCAATAGAGAGTTGTGCGACAATCGCCCAGCCAGACAAACAATCAAGAATGACCACATCATGGCCTGTAAATGGGGGAATACTATCGCTAAGAGATCAAGAAACAATAGGTAGAAGTTTAGACTTATACAAAGGACTATTGTTCAGGTCTTTTACCTCCAATAGATGAAGTGAAACATTGTTGTAGCGAAGTACCTACGGTGTTCCGTTTCTACCTGCTGTTGAATCCTACCTTAAAACTTAGCAAGTAGCAAGTATCAAGTCTTGCAGAGCAATTCTGCTTCTAATCAGGAGCTCGCCTCAAAATATAAAACGGTTGAATGTCTATTACTTGAAGATGAGAGTTAGAAAAGGGATGGTAAAGAGACGTCCGCCCTGAAAATCACGTCGATATCATGAAGAGTCGTCGTCGTTAAGTTTGTGCACGACAAGCTTACATGATCCACACCATCTCTCAGAACGGTTAGACTAGTAGAAGTGCAATAGTTCCGCATACCTAAGGTATGGTGCAGTTGAGGTGATGCGGCTGTTGCTTCCACTCTTTATTAACCCAACTCTCTCCCTCTCTCCGTTACTATACTATCTCCCAGTTTATATTCGCTGGACAAGCTACTATTAATTGTCGAGAACTACTCAGCATAATCTATCGCGCTATTATTGATTGAACACGGGACCCTCATCTGGACCAGGATCTGCTTCGCGCTGCGACAACAAGTACGTCTCCCAACTTCACCAGTCTATACACTCCTTATTGTAGAATTGTATGGACTTGCTAACTTGTATGGAGAATAACCCTCAGGCGAGCGAGCTCATACACTGTCGGAAAGAAATAGTTGGTCGACCTCCGACCAAGCCATTACCATCGAGATAAACAATCCTCCGACATTCATACCAAGCTTCACACATGGACGATCCGAAAGGCCCTCTGGGTCCTCCTTATCTGAACAATGAAGACCCGCCTATGCCCACAGTAGTAGAAAGCACCGAAAATCGTGGACCAGCTGGAAGTGGCTCTCCTCTTTCTCCCTCCTCTCCCTCATCGCCATTATCAGGACGTGACCGTGGCTCCACCAACACGTCTTCGCGATCTACCTCGTCTCGTCTACGGTCGGCATCATTGAAACTCCTCGAAGCTGATCCGCCACCTGGTATGTGGGCCGCAACGGCAAATGTAACCTGCAAGGCGCCTACACTTGGAGAGATACGGAAAGGAGCTTTCACGACAGAAGGTTGGAACGAGGAGGCGCAGGCAAGGGCAGAAAAGATGAGGAGGGAGAGAAAATCTAGCACAGGTGATGAAGATGCACCGGAGAGGGGGTGGCGGCGGAGACTTAGTAGGACGGGAAGTGGTAGTAGTGGTGTTGGTGGACTAAGAGGTATCAATTCTAGTATGATGGGAACGGAACCATTTCCGAAACTAGAAGAAGAAGAGGCGGATAGCACTCCAATGAAAAGCGAGGTAGGTAGGGAGGGAGGAACGTGCATATACCTTGACGGTCAGACATATGGAAAACCCTGGGATGAAAATGCTGGTGAAGCTTTTCAAGAAGCCAGTGGAGCGCCACCGAAGCCATTGGAGGAAAATGAACTTCCAGTTGTGCGTCTATCACGTCCAATTTCCTTTGCTAGTCGCTCTACAAAACTAGTACTAATATTATCATATAGTACTCAAACGGTTATGTACCACCCCCAAAACTACCCTGGGCCACCTCGACCGCGATCGGTCTACGTGCTTTCTGGCACTGGTTCCTCACTATCCCCGGATTTCTAATCACACTATACGGTCTCAATATTGTAGCGTGGGGCGGGATGCTCTTCCTACTCCTCGTCGGCGCAGCGCCAGCTATGTGCCATCCAAGTTGTGAAGACATCAATTCCCCCCGACGCATCTGGCTCGAGATTGACTCTCAGATCCTCAATGCACTCTTCTGCGTCACCGGCTTCGGTCTGATCCCTTGGCGCTTCCGTGACTTGTACTGGCTGCTGATGTGGCGCACGGGGTTGTATGGCAAATCTGGTGGGCACGGCGAAGATGCAAAGAATGCCGCAAAGATCAAGGGCATGAGGCGCCTTGCTGGCATACATAGGAACTGGTTCCGTCTTCCATTCTCTGATACTCTTGACACACCATCCGCGAACCCGTATATTGGGCTGCCGCCGGAAGAAAATCCCGCGATTCCCCTCCCAGTTTCAAAGCGGCCGGATCCACCACCTACGGGCATCCGAGCTCCACCAACAGCTAAGTGGAAGATGGATTTCGTCGTCTGGAATAACGTCTGGAATACCTTCTTGCAAGGGGCACTGTGTGGTGTTATGTGGGGAATGAACCGGTACAATAGGCCGAGCTGGACGACCGGCTTCCTTATCGCAATTGCTTCTATAGTTGCTGGTGCAGCAGGGATTATGATGTATATTGAAGGTAAGGTCGTGGCCCTTATGTCTTTATATTTTTTTCAAAATTATATCATTGACTAGTATGGTGGGACCTCACGCTAACTTTGTGTTAACAGGCAAGAACGTTAAAAGGGTCGAGGGTGTACCAATGGTTGGTAGACCAGGAGCTTCTAAGAGCGACGTTGAAAAAGGCGCCCCAGTCGCAAAAATAGAGAGGGAAGAAGCGGCGAAGGGGAAACAACAGATGGAGAACAAGAAACTGCAAGATACGGGGAGGAGCTTTGCAAGGTAAACATTAGAATATTGGTGCTTGGGCTACAATGTACATATTTTTATACCCTTGTGGTAATGCTTACGCGTGCGTGATGCAATGAGGTATCATCTTCCATTACGCATCAGAGTCTGTGAATTTATTCCTCTCTATGTTCATGGACATTCGTAAATTCAGCTTTCCATCCAATGCACTCTTGTATAAGGTATAGAACACAATCAACCTCCGCTCCATCTCGGTCACTGCACAAGGTAAACTCGCCCCTCGACGGGTCCTAATACCGTCTAGACGATCTTTGTGTCAACCATGCTAGCCACCAATAATTCTAAGCTCCCGTCGACCACTTTGGGTTTCAGAAACTTGACCTCTCTGTTCGAGAAGTTAAACACCACCAATGCCTTCTGGTCTCCATGTGCCTTTTCAAACATGAAGCTGTCTAAATTCTCCTCGTCATAAATCTTGAAATGCCCACGCATAAAAAGCTCCCTATACTTCCGCCTCAACGTCAACATCCTCCTCCACATCTCCAATACGCTCCACTCATCTCTGTCCTGCTTCGCAGCATTGACCTCGGCATAGTTTATCATTCACCCGCATCCACGGCTTCGCAATCGAGAAACCCCCCCATACGCCGAGCCATCCCATTGCATCGGATGCGAAACGGCTGATGGAGCGCGAGCTGTCGTGATGTTCCGTGAAGGAGGTTGTCCAGGCATCGCTATCGGCGGTGAGGTGTTGCGGAGCTTTTATAGCACGTTTGACAGTTGGTAAGGTGAAGTTGTGAGGTCTGGTGCCAAATTTATTAGTCTTATCGAAGCCGACATACATGAGATCGAATTGGAAGACCATATCGAGCTGGTGCTCGGCGCTGCTGATGTACTTGTGTATCATGGCCGGGTCGGGTGTGCCGGGTAGCTCCCCGACGGTCATAGCATTGTACTTCTTGAATATGAAGTTCATTTCGCGGAGGAGCTCGTGTATGCGCGGTCCATTACAGTAGTAGTTCCCCGGCCATTGATACTCCTTTGGCTTGTCCAGGATAGGGGCATCCGGAAAATTGGGTGGTTTGCTGTACATATTTACGGCATCTATCCGGAAGCCGTCGATGCCCTTCCGCAACTAGAACTCGATGGTAGCTTGGTAGATAGCTTTGCGAGCTCCCTCGTTGTTGAAATTGAAGTCTGGCTGTTCTGAACAGAACAAATGCATGTAGTACTCCTGAGTAGCGTCATCCCATTTCCAAAAACTGCCTCCAAAGTCTGCTTCCTAGTTGTTGGGACGCTTACGATTTCCATTTGCATCAGTACTTGGCAGGTCTCCAAATATGCCAGTCCCCTTTTTGGGTTGTCTTCAGAAGATCTTGACTCCAAGAACTAAGGGTGCAGGTAGGTGGTGTGATTGATTACTAGATCGAGAAGTAAACGCATACCCCGACCATGTAACTCTTTTATGAGACGATCCATATCTTCCATTGTGCCTTACTTATAATAGATATCGTTAAAGTTGGATATATCATAGCCCATATCGACCTGAGGGCTGTCATACATAGGACATATCCAGAGGGTGTCCACACCTATATTTTTGATATAGTCTAGTTTCGAGATGATCCCCTTGATATCGCCGTGGCCATCACCATCTGAGTCCTTGAAGCCAGCAGGATATATTTGGTAGACAACGGCATCTTTCCACCATTTCTTAGGCTCCGGCATCGTTCAAGGTAGTAGTAAAATCTAACACCAAATCTCATATTGAGGTGAAAGTACAAAGTAGTTCTACTGTATAGTATAAGGATACCTTTCCATTCAGGGCGTGCGCGGAGCTGGTGGGGTTAGGTTTTCAAATGAAATCATAACAGACGGGAAACGGACACACAGCCTCCTAGTCGGTGTGCAAAAGAGAATACAATTCGAAAGGCCTTACCAGCTCAATGAACGTACTTCGTCATGCCGTCGGGACCAGATACCGTAAGTACTCTCGAAGGCTAGGGCACTTAGACTGGATGAAAGAACGGCTGCATTAATGATTAATCGAAGAAGGATTCGAAACGCTATGGACTCGCCTTATAGAAATCAACGAGCCGAAGATTCAAATATCAAGTATAACCAAGCCAGACACCGAAAGCAGGTCTAGCCTGGAAGAGAAGTATGAAATACCGACCCTCGAAGCACTGGACCCAGCAACCTGATTGAATCCTTATGAAATCCGAATGAAACAGAAACGGACCAATACCACAAGGGACTTAGAACTAACGGAGGAAATACAAAAGGGTGGTTTGTATGTTGTCGAAGCGCGTAATATATGTTGTATCACCACTCCTACAAACTTTACAATCCGCCACTTGTAGCTAAGGCGTCATGTTTCGCCGGTAAAGTCCTTCCTGCTCTTGGTTGCCAAAGTGCTAAAGATTCAAGGGTGAAATTTCTCTAATTTCAGCCTAAGATCGTACCATCATAAATTGGGAATCATTAAAAAGAATATTACCATGCTCCCAGAAACCCAGAAATTTTGTTAACTGTCAACAAGCAATCCAACCATCCCGAATCCTATATATATTTCGTTTATACAGCGCCGCCTTCATGCCAGATCATCCCCTCACGGCGGAAGCGGTACTGGAACCTTCCTCTGAGTAGAAGCAGCGACACTACGATAATAATGACGACAGATACGGAACCGCAGATAATCCAGAAATATTGTTCGGATTTAGTCGTGTCAACGACGCCCTGGAGATTCATGCCGAAGTAGCCGGTGACGAACGAGAGTGGAAGGAATATGATCGTAACACCGGTGAAGACCAGAACGGCGTTGTTCTGTGAATCTGCCACAATGGCGCGTTCGTTCTGCTCAATCGAGCGAAGTTGGAACAGCTAAGATCTATCAGTATAGAAACCCGAATGGCTATCTTCGACCGAAAGCACTTACAGATTCCATGGCCAATCGAGAGTCGAGCAGGAGTCGTTTACTATCCTGAAGGGCATCATCGCAGTGCATTCGTGCCCACTCAATGCGGAAAAATGATGTTTCGGCCTTCAACAACTTATTCTCGCCTTCGTACAAGCTGCTCTTACTCTCGCGTCGACCGCAGTCGCTGGCACTCTCATTTAGGAGATCCTCCGCCTCGGCTTTTCGCGCCGAGTCTTCCAGCTGCCGAAGTCTCTCAACTTTTCGTTCATTTATCAATTGAAGGGTGGTCAACTCGTCAATACAAGCTAGATATTCCGTCACTTGTTTGACAGATTCGTTCCGTCGGAATTCCTCGTATCGTCGACCTTTCTACTCATGGAACAATTAGCATTGTGCCTCGACGTAGGGAAAATTCGAGTCACTTACCAGCTTCTCAACCACAGCTTGGTAACCGCTTTGCAATGAGAATCCGTTTCGACCTTGACGGATGTTATGTGGAGTGGCCGCAATCTCACTGAGCAGATAAGCCATGAGCCATTCTGGATCCTTCTTGCCCCATGTGCTCGTGCCAGTGTTCCTGAAGAGTGCTACAATGAAATTCAGAACTGATGCATCCTCGTCAGATTCGTAATTATGAACGAACTCCCGGTTCTTCGATTGCTCGAGATGGGCGCTAAAATTCTTGTCGAGAAAATCAACACCGCAAGCAGCCGACATGGTCAAGAGATATCCTGTACAAAATCAACGCCCGAAACTCATGGATTGAGGAGTTTCCAATGACATACCATCGGGCCTGTGAAAGCACCTGAAAGGACTCCTCACTAAGTGGGCATCCTTGAAGAATGGAAATCCTGATATCGCTTGCTCCCGTACTTTGCCGGGACTCGGCTTCAAGAAATCTTTAGGATGATGCGTAAGTGCTATACCTTCTCGTAGATGCCATGGAAGATCAGATCGGACCATTTCCCAGTAATTGAATTCTACATCCAGGTGCTTCGCGCGCCATTCGACGTCTACGCGTAATGAATCACTGAGATGGCCCTTTGCGAGCATATCAAGACCGGCACTGAGCTCTTTATTGGTACCATTGAATCTCTTCTCGTACTCCTCCAAGTATAGATATACATTCTGCAGGGTTTCTATCTCCAGTCGATCCCGAAAGTTTAGACAGTCCATCTCAACGTACGGCCAACTCGAATGCCTTCCCTGGTTTGTAACGTTTTCCCGGTTAGATTTGAGGAACAGGTCCTCCACAGACTATTGATGATTTGTTAATACAATGTTCGACGTATGCGGAAAACTAGACCTACAGAATGCAATAATCCTGTGCCGAGGGGTGCGTGACTGTGATACTGTCAGACTCCTTGATCGGAATTTATATGCAAAGTCCTTACATCCATCGTACATCAGCCCAGGTCGGTTTTGTAGTGAAATCTATGGCGGATCAGCGTATGCTGGGCATTCATCCAAATGGGGCAATTACGGTCTTCAATCTCATTCAACCCAACCATTTTGAGCTCAGTTTTATTGCGCCCAAGGTCATAAACCATCACCTGCAGATTGGAGCGGGCGGGGAAAAAGTGTGAGGCCATGGCGAGAAGTTCCTTAACATTCGGCTGGATGTGTTGTCTGAAAGGGATAGGTCCTGTATGATTGTCGGCTTCGAGCCACTCTATGAGCTTCTTGAGGGTCGCTCGGTGAACGTCTCCTTCCTTCTCGCGGGATGCCGCGGCTCTGGTTCTCTTCTCTTTCTTCGCCTTGAGTGATGGGTTTTCGGTCCGGTCCCGAACCATTGTAAAGATCTGTAGGACATAAGGGGTTGGTAATGGGTCGGGGGGCCCCACGCGGGAATCTTCGTCGGACCCATTCCCCGGTGTTGTAGAGCCACTCGCAATACTCCTGGAATTAACGACGGCTTCTTTCTTCGGTTCGGGGGGATCAAGATGACCTGGAAATTCGTCCTGGTTGATGGAATCATCGTCCGAAGTTATAACTGGAATTGGCGATAGGAAGTTCCTTAGTGGAATGGCGGGAGTCGGAGGGTCTGACATGGTCCTTTGATATAGCCAGGTATGAAGCCACCTCAGGCGTCACAGGACAACGGTTTTTTCGATAGCAAAAGGGACGGTAAGGTAGTCAGTACGGATTACAGCAGCCTTTCTCGTAGGAAAAGCCCAGGCTTATAGCTAGTTACACCAAGACGAGGCTGAGGAGGGTAGACTGGGTGGAGCAGCAACACCCGGCATGCCATGCATGTACGAGCACGACGAGTCTGAAAAGAGACCGGCATTGTCGCTGCCTTCGGGGGGCGAAAATCTAATTTTCAACCAATTGTACAAGCACTACTACTTTATGTGGCTTGAAGGGTATGCCTATGTTGAAACAGAAGGGCGGGGGAAGCTGAAAAGGAGCGTCTGTCACGGAAATCGGGACTCGGGATGGGTGTGAGGACTTTGGGGGCTAAAACAAAAAACACCATGCAAGCAAGTCAATCACCAGATTCCAGAAGCGCCGAAAGGGTCAAGGGATTCTGGCGCCGCTGTTACAGTTTTCGAGAATCTAAATCCATAAAAGTGTTTACAAAAGTAACAATTAGCCCTTCACCCTTTATAGAATTGAGCAACATAGAATGACAGAACAGCCAGTGCGACCTCATAGAGAGAGTAATTATTGTATGACCAGGAACGAAGCCTTCTTCCTGCACCTCTCTCAGAAAAGAAGTGTCAGAAGACATTCGATCCAAGGTGCTCTGTACTAGCTGCAACATCATTAGAGGCAATTCCGTTCTTCTCAGCACAGCCAGCACAGTCTACCGATGATCTTTGGCATATATGGATGAGCGATAAATGCACGTACTTTGTAAAAGCAGTCGTTATCCTTTTTACAAAGTCTCCTGCTTTCCCTCCAGGCCCCAGCATTATTGCCGGTGTTAGGTATTTACTTTGTATAAGACAAAGACTTACTACAGTACAGTACCTCTCGTACGAGGCAACCCAGAATAATCATGAAATTTCAATGACTTGTGTAGCTTACACTCACAGATTCAGTCTTTAACTCATTATTACCCAACTAATCTGATCCACTTCTCCGCTTCATCAGCTGGAAAAAGGTATAGAACATGTACAGTAGATCTTTTTTTTTTGAGTACAGGTAGAGCTGAGCCTGTGACGGATACGGCACTCCCACTTTTCAATCCCGTCACAAATGTGCGTCAACCTATTCGATGCATAAACACATGGTCTTTCCTTATACCAAAAAAAAAACTCAGAGGGCGGAGGGCGGAACTAATAAATCTCAGCTGAAGTTTGCGGGGATAAACGACCCAGATTTTCTTTTCCATAAACAACACCCTGCCTACTCACTCCTACCCCACGGCTCAGCGTCGCGGTTGATCTTACCATACCCTGGCAAGCCTGAATCCTGATACAAAGTTCGAGCCACTACTACGGTATCGCGAAATTGGTTACCCTCTGAATAGGTAACTGAACAAGCTCAAAGTCTGTATCGACGGAGAGTGGTACTCTGTACTGATTGTAACATTGTCGACCAAAGTTACAAATCCCTTCAGTACAAATTACTTTCCAATGACATTCCCATATGGCCTCCTACTATTACCAACGGCTCCAGAGCCCCCAGATCAGAACACCTTGAGTGTTTGTCTAAGGCCAACATTGGAACACGGCCTTCGAACACTTTCAACCGCTTCTAAGGCGATTACCGATTCGCCTAGCTCGTCTCCAATACTCGATGTGGCTCTCCAGTGTCCCGGGTTTGATTCCATTGTAGACACTGGATTCCTACCCACAGCTCTCTTTCACCGCGTTGAGAAACTACTCTTTGGTGTATACACGCTTGTTTCTTCCATTCAACGAGAGCTTTCAACCCGTTCGAGCCTTGCCGATAGCATTAAAGTACGTATAGCCCTGTTTGTCAATGACAATCAATTCGGAGGAACACAAAACCGTGCATTCTTGCCTACACCTGTAATACCTTTGCCCATGATTGCTCGCGCCCGCCGTCCATGGTCGCACGTCTTTTCAATCCACAGTGAACAAGGCGAAAAGCTCTATCAAGAGTTCTTGTGGCATGCATTTGGCGAAGGTCGAGTAGGCCCTCGCTGGGATTTTGTAAGGATAGGGGGAGGCCTTTACATGCGAGTCCCCCCCCAAGTTAAAGACTACATAGCGGACTTGGAATTCTCGAACTCTCATGAGCATTCCGGACACCATCTTGTTGTCTCAGGCTTGAGTGGCCCGGATTCGGATATTCTTTTTAAGGTATGCTTAACGATGATGGCGTTCCTTCTGGATGTAAATCCCCCAGATGGCGAGAGTATGAAGTTGCTCATCGCACTTTACGGAAGCGATTATCGTCAGAAGGATACAACTAGGTGTCGAGAAAAAGCAGTGGAGTTCTTAAGTGCGATTGCAGACTTCACACCTGCTGCCAAACAAACAATTTCAGACCGCGCCTCCGGGGAGGCGAACAAGTCGATCCTATTCAATGGGCAACACCGCTGCGAAGTCTGGTGTGTTTCGGTACCGATTTTGGAACATGTGGAAGAAACGATCTCGGACAGCACGGCACTGGTAATCCCATCTAAGCTGAGGCAGGTCTCTACCATCGGCTCAGAAGTCGACATATTCGAGATTGAGCCGTACAATGAGGGTAGCCAGTGAATCAGACATAGCGGAGTGAGATTCCAGGTATCAAACTGGATCAATGATGCCATGTTTGACTGTACAATATAACACCATATTCCGAAGTTAGAATGATTGCAAACATGCTAGATGACCGATGTAGCTGAACTATCAGCTCCTTTTTGAGGCTGCGTTGCTGCCCGTCGGTCAAGAGAAACGCCAGAGTCAGGCATATTGTGAGTGATGGTATGATGAATTTACCCTAGGTTTGCTTCAACGGTGAAATGCATGAAGGTACCAAGTTACACTCTCTCAGCTGTTAACATGAACAAACTGAATGACGGCCCCCCTTGTCTCCTCTGACGGTGTACAGAGACGATGGGAATGATTAGGTAGGACCTTATTCCTCATTTGACGTTCTTCCCACTATACCTCATACTATACCTCATACTATACCTCATTACTACATCTATCGGGCTTTTTACAGGTGTCCCTTTGCTTCTCTATTGGTTGACAATGTGGCACTCAGCACTCTAAGCAACCTTTGTTCACTTGGCGTCGCATCCGCCACAACAACTTGTGCTGCACTCCTGCAAGCTTCAGAAGACTATCCAAGGGGCATCCGTGGCATCCACGGCATACCAACTTTTTTCTCATGCGCCTACTCCGCGTTCTTAACCCAACAAATCTCTGCCGTGTGTTTTGCAAAGATGGTCCGCAGCCAACAAGGTCAGCAACATCCTGCACAGCCCGCTGTCAGATCGCCGTGAAAATGACTGTGTCCGTACGCTCATTATCACCCTCTTCAGGCTCACAATTTTCCTCCCTCAGACTCGGGCAATCAAGCCTTTGAACTTCTTTAAAGACATTTTCTTTGCTTGTCTATATCTTCTGCTTTGTTTCTTCTACCAAAAACACTTGGGATTTGCGCATTACGTGCAGTGAAGATTGAGTTGTCGCCAGGCCTGACATTCGAGTCTGTATTACCATCACGCATTTCTCAAAACCCGGCTCAAAGGTCCGCTTTCGACTACCCCACGTTTTCTAGAGCATGATGAGTAGCAAGGATGGAGAGCAGATCAAGCATCCAAGTTTACGTAGATCACTTTCAACGGTATGGAAATCTGCCTTTCCTAAACCACTCGTTACGTACTCTTTTGAGCCCTCCAACTTGAGGTAAATCTCCTCTTTGGGAATCAAAACGATCAGAATAGGTTGGGAGCCCTGCGAATTCAGCGCCACAGGAACGCTCATTCTGAGACCGCAACTATACCTCATGCTATATGCTGCAACCCTCGATGATTTTGGGGTCGGAGAACTAGACCAAATCCAGCTCCGAGCAGACTGCTCATGGAGGTGGACTAGCCTAGACTTTCCAGTCTGCTTTCACATTTCGCTGTATTCCCCTCTCATTTGTGTTCCATTTTACACCGGAATTTTTTTTTTTGTCACGTTTGACTTGGGTCGAAATTTACCGGAGTGCATGCTTGCTGAAGCCTACTATATAACAGGTTGATCAGCTGAAGTTATCCGCCGGACAAGGGCTATACCGCCCTAAGAGCTATGGTGCGAGATTAATACCATGACTGAAGCTCTGCCGCCCATATTGAGCTAATACATCTTCAGATGAGTTGCTGAAACTTCTTCCGACTTTCGTTGTCGATGTCGATAGGACAAGAGCTGTTCTCCTGAAAAGGGAGGACACAGACCAGACTCAACAGATCACTGTTGAGGATAAAGGGCCAAAGGTGCTTGCGGTTGCCTATCTATGCGGGTCCAGGATTAACTTGTAACAGGTACTCAGCTTACCCACGGCCAGGTCTCGAGGCTTCCGGAAACGTAACGTCGGAGGTTCGTATTTCCTGGGAAATCTCCTCCAGGAGCTTTCCAGACTTCAGGATGACGGCCTTAAAATGGCAATCATACCGGGACCACGGATATGGGAAGATCCCGTAGAACGTTTGAACCGTTTGATAGATGATACCTTCTGGGTCAATCTCACCCGGGCGATGGATGGTTCGCTCATCAAGGCTGCAGCTGTGGACCCCAAGGACTGGACTCTTAACCCGCGGCCGCGGATATATATCCCTCCCAAGGAAACTCGACAGCTTGAATACTACCGGAAAGTCGCCAAGGAACAGCCAGAGCTAAATCTAGACGTCCAGTCATTACCAGTGAATATTACTGTAGGCTTCTACAGACAGATGAATGAGAACCCTGGTGTGCTAGCTCTAGATATGGAAGAAGTTGTGACAGAATCAGGAGAGAAAACGCTGAAAGGAGTACCATTTGTTGTTCCCGGTGGTAGATTCAACGAGTTATATGGCTGGGACAGCTATTTTTCCGCTCTAGGTCTGTTGAGTAGTGGTAGAGCTGACCTTGCCAAGGGCATAGTGAAGAACTTCGTCTTCGAGATTCAACATTACGGCCTCATACCAAACGCAAACAGAACCTACTATCTCCTTCGGTCTCAACCTCCATTTTTGACTGATCTTACATTACGGACTTATAACGTGATCAGACACGAACCTGGAGCTAAAGAGTTTCTCCGCCGAGCAATTCTCGCAGCGATTAAGGAATACAACACCGTCTGGACAACGGAACCACGACTTGATCCAGAGACCGGCCTCTCTAGGTTCAGGCCGGCAGGGCTGGGTATTCCTTTAGAGTGTGAGACTGAACATTTTAAGCACATCCTAGCGCCGTATCTTAAGAAGCATGACATGAGCTATTCCGAATTCGTGGACGCTTATAACAGCGGTAAGGTTAAAGAACCGGACTTAGATACTTATTTCCTCCACGATCGAGCCGTCCGTGAGTCCGGTAACGATGTCTCCCTGCGTCTTGAGCGTGTTTGCGCGGATATCGCCACGGTGGACCTGAACTCCTTGCTCTACAAGTACGAAACAGACATCAGGGACGCAATCCGGAAGTACTTCGACGACCAACTTGTCGTGCCCGTAGAATTCTGCGCTCCTGGCCAAGAACCCAACCACGTGGAATCATCTGCTTCCTGGGACCGCAAAGCTAAGAAACGTCAACAGGCGATGAACAAGTACCTTTGGAACGAAAAGGAAGGGTATTACTTTGACTACGACACCAATAACCGCAGACAGGGTACCTACCAGAGCGTCTGCACTTTCTATCCACTTTGGTGCGGTGCCGCCTCCCCACGTCAGGCAGCTTCTGTTGTTGCTAAAGGTCTTCCTCTTTTCGAGCGCATCGGCGGCCTCACCGTCGGAACTGAGATGTCTCGCAAGGAGCTGGAGTCTGACTGCCATCCCGACCACCAATGGGACTATCCGTATGGATGGGCGCCGCACCAACTGCTTGCCTGGGACGGGCTGCGGCGGTACGGTTTCCAGACGGTGGCGCAGCGAGTTTGTTATCGCTGGCTGTACATCATCACGAAGGTGTTTGTTGATTTCAACGGCACCGTTTGCGAGAAATACAATGTCACGCAAACGATCAACCCACATCGCGTGGATGCCGAGTACGGTAATCAGGGTGTGGATTTCAAGGGGTATGCGAAAGAAGGGTATGTGTTTCTAATTCCATGACTCTTCTCTTATCCACTTTCTAAAACCACGATCCACTAACACCCTCCCTTCAGTTTTGGCTGGACAAACGCTTCCTACGCCTACGGGTTGCAGATCCTCTCTGTGGCCCAGAAGCGCGCTCTCGCCACCGTTACGCCCTGGGAGATCTTCGCCGGTAAAACGGGCCTCAAAGCTGAGGACGAAGATACGAAATAATGTAATCACGGGCAGTACGTCTCGTATGAACTTATGAATATACGTCGGTGGTATGATTGTTTAGGGGATTTCTTTGTCATTTGGGGCTGTGTTGAATGTGTGATTGTATGAATCTGAGCAGGGAAGGGCGGGCAAAGGGATCGATAGGGGTCTCTGATGTGGTGTGATGTGATGTGTTCAGGTGTGATAAGTCATGACGTTTGAATATAAGGAATATAAATGTGAAAGAGGAATGTACGGTATTGGAGATGCGTGATTGCGGTCATGGTGATGTTTCTGATACTGTCGTATTATCTTCGATGCCTCACCAGGGGAACCTTCTACGCCGTACTGGGATTCTAAATTACGGTACAGGGCAAACTACCTAGGAACTAGAGCGTATGCAGGGGGCAGGTAAAGGTGGGTATAAAAGTTTTATAGACGTACTTGTAAGGTAATAGTAACTGCACCCTTGGAATATAATACTTGTTCTCAGAAGAAAAGATCTACTTTCGCATAACATTGACGGATCTCCTGATCCAGTCGCAAGGAACCCCTACTTCAAACAGACTGAAGTGGAGAGTATTCAAGATGAGACTTTTGCCACCTCATAACGAGCAAGCTTAAAGTCACGCCGTAGCCCAAACCGCGCCCTCAGATCTCCTTCTAACGGTAAAAATTCCACAGCAAAAGAATCATTAATCGCAAACAACGCATCATCGTTCATATGCTCATCCCTTTTATCAAAGGTCTGTCCGACAAGCTGCTTATACCCCAGTGCATCCATTCTATTCTAGGCCAAAGAAGAACCGCTTCAGACTGGACTTTACAGAAAACGGCCTAGAGATATGTCTTATTAGTAAGTGATAGAAAATGCATACATGGGTCTACATATTTCGGCATACGTTCGCATTCCTCAATATGAGTGTCAATTTTCTCGTCCATAGCTTCGAATTGTAGTTGAAGGTGAGCGCTCATTGCTCCAAACTTCTTTTGGGACACACTCCCTTGGTAGGTGGTGTAGGCGATGCCGATAAGCGTGCATATGGCTAATCTATTGCTGAAGGGGGAGGTCTTGGGACCGCGCCGTGATCGTTGAGATATGTTTTTAAAGTGCACGATGAACGAGAGTGTGCGAGGATGCAGCATATTGTTGCAGACGGTAGGCAGTTGCAAGTAGATGATAGCGTTTCATGGTGAAATTTGCTATTTGATAAAGTTGGTTCGATGAGATATTGTAAGGGATAACCTTGAGGACGCAAAAGAAGAGCCTGGAGGGTAGCATTATAAGTATGAGGTGTTGTTTGTTATGAAGGAAAAGTAGAAACTGTGATGCAGATTAGAAGATATTTTTTAGAGTAGATGTTATGTAGTCAAAAACCTTGGACCCTCCAACCGTAAACCGTGGTAAGGAGGTAACACATATTCCTCGGGGGACTCTGGCTCCTTCATCTGGGCTCAAAGACCTGGTGATCCTCTCAACACCTCAGTAACGACCGATCTGCGACGATGGTGTCTCCCATTTCACGCCTGGGGGTATCTTTCCGCTAGAAGGGGCCCAGGATTGCAGTTGCAGTTTGGGCGTCGGTGCGGAAGAGGTGAGGATGTGACGAGGGAGGTTAGGCCTGAGATGTCAGATAGGAGTTGGCTTTCTCGTCTCTACGCTCGTCTAACATGCGTCCTATTTCTTTGAGCTTGGGGGCTTTCCGTTACTGAGTCTGGATATTGATTGATGAACCGAGTGATGATGTGTGGTACTTCATACCAGCTCTAAGCCGGCGCCCCATTCTTCCACTGTGAGTTAGTTTTCTCGGGCGAAGTCGTGGAGATGGTGTATCAAGTTTGCCATGCCATTACTTGTCGCATTTGAGGGGAAGCTTTCGGGGATGTGGTATTGATAACTGATTGGGTGAAATTAGAATCATGATTATGAACGAGTGTTTGCTTTATACGATTAGCAAAGTCGTCTGAAGACATGCTGGATCTTTAAGAGTATATAAGAAGGTCAACTGCTGTATGGGTAAGCTCTTGGTGTGCTGTACAAACTACTCATGAGGTATCACTATCCTTGTAAGGAATCTGTAAGCAGGGTGATGCTATGTAATGTTTACTCGTCAACTCAAGAGATGGTTGACTTCAGTATTGGGCGAGTAGAAGTATAGCAGCTTGAGTAAGGGTATATCTAAATGAATACTGATTGATATGATTCTACATCACGTGCGCCAAGCAGAACCATTTGAACCTCCACTCCAAAAGTTCCAGGCTCATGAACAATGGAGGAACACACATAGCAGCGATACACATTCCACCAGTTCACAATGTCTTCGGGATTCGGGTTAAATGGAGGTACGTTCCAAAAGAGTCCGATTGTCTCGGCCCCTACCCTACCTCCGAATGTCTCTTTCTAGAGTCCAGCCATTTCCTAATCGCGTCTAACTGCTCCTGCAACGCTGACTATCAAAACCTCTTACGGTGCTCCTGGGGATGTGGTAAACCTATTGACTAATTAATCGATCAACGTCACTAGGCCCTGGCCGCTGCTTTCCTTTCTGGCAGGAAGTCCTCGCCTGCTACGTCACAAACACCTCCGCCGAAGACACGTCCGGGAAGTCGAAATGTGCTCCGGCGTTGGAGGACTATTATGAGTGTCTGCATCATAGGAAAGAGGTATATCATATCCAATTTCTTTCGTCCCAATATCCCCCGGGAATGACCAATAGTTCGCCATTCGAATCACCAGCTCAACCCAAAACTCAAACATCTCTCCCGATATCGACAGCACCAGAAATTTAACTTAAGAGTGTTTGAATGCTGACGTGGCCTTTTCCATATAGGCAGCAAGAATTTCCGCTCTCCAAGCCGCGTACCGCAAAGGCGCCGCCGCACAATCTCGAGAAGACGCTCCAGCGCCAGGCCAGATCAGGACCTTGGGTCTACTAGACGCTACGAGGGAGGAGAAGCACATAAAGCACGGGAAGTGGATCCCGACTATGAAGGGCGAGAGTATCGCGTAGGGCTTGTATCATATAAATTATGGAGTAGTATGGATGTATTCAAAATCATTTTCTGGGGATACCGTATAGTACGAAGGTGATGTGGACGACTTGATCATATCGGATTCCCGCAACTCAACCTGATCCTCAATTCGACATATAGGAGTATCATCTCAGAACCCCACTAGCACATTCCCCTCACTCCAACCCCATCTCTAACCTCGTATGCCGCCCACCTCCCCACTCGTCCATCACCTCTATCCTGCACCACCTCCGCCACGTTAACCCATCTGACCGCTCTTCCATCCTTAATCTCATATACTCCACCATCCTTCCCTGTTTCTTTCTCCCCCTCCCCATAGGCCGCCCTCGCATCAGCTGGTCCCAGTGGCAGTAAACTAAGCAACACGTGCAGATCGACGAGATGGCGGAATGGGAGGCCGAGAGCGGGTCGTGTTGGGTTGGAGGAGAAAATTGATAGGTGCTCGGTATAAATAGGTATGGTGCCAGAAATATTTGTGAATGGTGATGGGGAAGAATGCGCAGTGTTGAGGAGAATGGTGCTAAGATCGCGAGTGTGGGTGAGCTTTGTGAGCGTTTGGAGAAGGGAGGTGAGGTGATATTGTGCTGTTGCCCGTTAGGAGGTTCGGGGTAAGATATATTTGGGGGGTGATGGAGCGGCATGAAGTGGTATATGAGTGAAGGTGGGGAAGATAGTGGTGAAGTAGGTGGATATCAGACTTACATTGCGTGTAATTCTTCTTGATAAGTGGGCTTATGACCTGTGTGATGTTATCAATGATGATCATCCCCACACGTTCATCCTTATTAACTGCAATGTCTACTTCTTGCTGCTTGGAATGAGGAATAGAATATGGAGCCTCCTTATCGTGCAGTAGCATTTCATCTTCCGACCCTTCATCCTCACTATCAAGGACCACACCCTCTTTTCGGCTACGTTGTGGAACCTCCCCTTCACGTCCATCCCTCATAATAACATCCTCTTCCACCTTGGCCCCCGTCTCTTTTCTCTCCAAACCATCCCCCAACTCCTCAACAGCTTCTCTTAACCCCTCAAAGTCAAAAACACGCATAATCTTCACCTTCTCCAGCATCCCCTTAGCCACGTCGTCAAGATTGCCTCCCAAGTCCTCGATCACTGTGCCTAGTGAGCCGTTGGTTGCTTGCCTGAGGTGGATGGTCGAGATGCATTGACGGAGGCGAGAGATGATGACAGCATGAAGACGCAGAACGGAGAAGTTGCCGGTGGTGTCGATTATGGCGACGGATGAAACATGGGTGAGGAGATGAGTTGTTAGGGTGTGGAGAGCGAGCTGACCATGATATTAGAAGAAGTAGGCAATGAGTGAGTGAGCGGTTGAGTGAGTGAATAACGAGGTTGGTGAAGAAGAACCATTTTGAGGTGAGATATGATAAGGGCTCAAGGAATGAATGATATATATGTGATGTATTATTCAATACGTTCCGAGGACCAGCGCCACTTTTTGAGTGAACGCCGGAATCTTGACTAATATGAAATTGAAAGTGATGACTAGAAAGTACAAGTATGAAGAAGTAGTAGAGAATACTCACAGCTGTCTTCCCGGTTCTCTTCTCACCGCTGATACATGTTATACCTCCAGTTCCAGAGTCAAAGCCGCCCTTTAATGCGTCGTCTATGGTTGTGCACCCTGTTCCGCAGCGTTTTCTCTTCCGAAGATTTGATGCTGATGCAATGTGTTCTGAACTATCAAGTATCACAGATGCAAGAACAGGTTGTGCTGATTCCGTCATCCTCATGCTCGCTAACCTTTAACACTCGGTGGGAATTGATTGTATCCTGTTATTTCTTGAGACACTAGGGGAAGGTGAGGCCGAACTCAACATTTCTAGGCAAGAAACTTCGTAGAAGGAGGAATTTAATATTCATCTTTTCTCATCAAAGTGTATGAGGTTATTCGACTACACATCGCCAAGTTATCCGTACGCCATGAATTTAATCCAAAAGGTAGAAAGACCTATTGGCAAGCTCTAGAGACAGAAAATGCCCAGCCACAGAGTCCATTAAGTCCCACGCCTTCCCACGTAATCCTTTAGAAAGAAGCGAATAACAACCCAAATCACGTCCAATGCTACTTTGTCAGCGAATCGTCCTTATCCAGAGTCCTGCCCATAACCTGTAGGACCCATGCAAAAAGGTACAAATGTAATGTGACTGCTTAGATTGCGCACAGCCACTCCAAACTCCAACTGATGATTTTGTTCGTGCATTCATACCTTGACAATCGCTCGTACGGGGTTGATATGACTCCCCAAACACTTAAGAGACCTGCCTGTCCCGCGCGACCCCTCGTCGTCCACCCTTGAGGGACTTGACACGGCTTAGGAAGCCACCACCTGTCTTTCCCTCACCCTCATTGAAGCTATCAGTGGTCTTTGTTCTCTCCAGCCCTCGCATTGGTGAGCTAGGAGCCCTTGATCGACCCATGGAAGAGCTCTCGCCCTTATTCGTTTCTGCGGCCTTGATAGTAGCTCCCTTCTGGTCATACGCAGCATCGTAATCAGCGAAGAAAGGATTCTTCTCGTTTAACTTCACAACCCCACCTGCACTTTGAGGACCCCTCGGAATCCTGGGCTGTTCTGGTGGAGTAGAGGGTGACATAGCTCCATCACGAAAATCAAGGCGAGCCTCGGGAGAACCAACGCGCCCGCCAAATTCACGGCGTGGTTGAGAGATGCCACGGAATCTTTGAGCAATTGACTTTTTGCGGCCGAGTCCACCGTTTTGAGCAGCTTTCTCCATTGCGGCAGCTTGCATCTCCATTTCGCGACGTTGAATATCCTTTTGGGAGGCAGGAGCGCCTTCAAGAAAGGTCGATGTACCCAAGCCTACCGATTCTTCACCATGGATTGGGTCTACACGAGCTACAGGATCGAAAGAAGTGGTCCGGTCGACAGACGGACGCTTCTTGCTAAAAGTGTCATATGGGTTGTCGCTCCTTGTGATATTGAAATCCGTGAAACCTTCCGCACCTCTACCGTGAAATTGATCGAGATCGATGTTCTTGTTGAGCGGTCCCGAACCCCCAAGAGCATTGTTCGCAGATCCGTCAGGAAAAGCTTGCATAGGAGCTCGATGGTCTTTCTTCCGATTGCGATGGGGGTTACAAGCGTCGAAAGGGCCGTCGTGATGGAATACTGCAGTAGAGAATTAGGATAAAATAGTCAATATTCAAGGTTTTACGCACAACCAGCCCCATAAATTCCAGTGACATCAAGTTTATCAATCAAATCTAGTCCATGCGGTTTCTTCGTCCTCGATGGTCGAACCTCTCTAGGCCGCCCATCCCTTTCTCTGGCATCTCTCTCTTTCCTACGTCTTTCACGCCGTCTGCGCTCTTCTTCGGAGTCTGCTGACGGTTTCTCCATCACCGAGGATTCTGAGTTGCGCCTAGGTCGACGATCTTGGGGCCTCTTAGGGGGGCTCTCGAATATGTTTAGTTCGCCCGGAGGTCCACGTGGTCGGGGTGGACCGCGCGGACGATCTCGGGGGCCATCGCTATCGTTAGATCGGGTGGGCCGATGGGACGGAAGTGGGAGAGTGCCGGTTCTGGTAGGTGCGGGACGTGTGTTCTGAGATCCGGATCCTGAAGGAGCTACAGCGCCTATGAATTGCACAGGTTAGAGCTTGAGACGACATAGGAACGGGACTCACTTACTATATGCAGGTGGTCGATCATTTAACTGTAGATTATGCTGTGGATTGAGATAGTCAGCGAACAGCTCTACGAATTGTCGAAATTTTACCTCCATGGTTTTGTTTCGAACAATGGAATTGACCAGAAGAAAAACCGGGTTTAAAGGGGGATATTTGCGCGTAAATACACAAGGGTGTACAGCGTACAGTTGTCACACGAACGTAGACTGTGACAGCTGCAGGGGTTTGACGTACAAAGAGTTCTTCTGCCGTGCTACTGAATTGCGTCGGTTTCGGCGACGAATTTCCCATTGTCGCCATTTCACCCTGGACAGGCGTCCCTGTTGACGGTCTTGGGGGAGCACTCAAAGGTGGGTTGTTCTCGAATGGAGCGAGGAACGGATTCCTGGAGACTGGCCGTTCGGGGGGGGCGCTCTGTGGCGATGGGAAAGCTGGTGATGTCGTTGCCGGCGAACCTGCTCGATTGCGAAATGGATTGTTGGAGGGAAGTTCGAGGGAGAGGCCAGGAGAAGGCCTTCGATCTACAGATATTGAAATCGAAGGTCAGTAACGGTACTAATTGAAGTGGCGACAGATTGTGCTTTGAAACAGCGGGTTGTGAGATCTGGTAAAGATGTTCGGGTAGGTAGAGTGGGAAGTGGGACTTTGGAAGGAAGCGCCCTGCAAGGAAGAGGGAGACTCACCCGGCATTGGAGGTTGAGCAAGCGACATGGCGGCACTATACAGCACACTACTGTGCCCTACGACCCCTGAGTACGGGGAAGAGATAAGCCAGTGAGCAATAAAGACGATGGAACAAGCAGCGTTTGCTGGTGCCTTTCAGGTTTGTATGCCTGACAACCTTGGTTGGCCGCAGTACTTGCAGGAGAAAAGGTGCGGCAAAGGGTAGGATTCTTGTTTTTCGTTGTTTAAGCGATATTTGATGTTGTCTACGTCGCTCAAGAAACGCTGGAAAGCCCAAGAATGAGAAAGGAGTTTGATTCGGTTTGTTTTGCGAGGGCGGACCGGCAAAATTGTTTCTCGAGCGGTTGCAAAATGCAAAAAGGTGCAGATCGCCACGTCGAATACGGTAGAACTACCTTGGGAGGATACGGGAATAAAGACGCTATGGAAGAAAGTAATCCTCGTTTTGATGATAAATGCTCAGGTACTGTGGTTGTCTGGTCGACTCTTTTGCTGAGATGCGGGGGGTTTTGAAACGGGCTTGCGACTCAGCCTCCTTCACGGTGACGGTTCAAAAAGCTGTAATGCGTGTAAAAGGTCTATTGGTATATGGCAAAATAGCAGGTAGGGTGATGCGGTTGGAAAATGCGAGGAAGATGGGAAGATGGGAAGATGGGAAGATGTACAAAAGTAGCGAAGGGGTCAACCTAAGGGATCAAGGGAAGTTTATTTTATTTCATTTGGTCCAGGTGCACCAGGTGCAGCAGCTGGTGGAATCGTCAATAATCGGAAAATAAAAAATGAAGCTGCGAAATATGGCAAGCACGACTGGTTGACTCTTTTTCAGAACCAAGCGCCCCATGGAACCTTGAGGTGAAGGGACACGTCGCTTTCAAGATTCCATTTCTTTTTGTCTCTTGATTCTTTTTATTCTTTTTGTTCACGATATAGTAATTTGATCAGTCTCCTTTTCAGCAATTATTTGTACGTCACTCGTATCTGTTTTGCGCCATGTACGGCCAGAAATGAAGGGTGAGCCTCGGGGAACGATGCAAGCTGGGCACAAGGGGAACGAGGGGCTACGAGGCGAATATGTTAAGGTACGGAGCACTCCACTCTGTAAGGTACAGTACAATACCCAGTACAGAGTACTGGACAGTAAGGTACAGGAAGTAAGGTGATTGCCTTCTATAAAATACTTCCCGTCTGCACTGTAACTACGTAGGTACATTCGCAAACCTGAAGACACTGATCTTGATATGAATACCGTTCCAATTAGCTCCTTCAAACATCTAAAATACTACTAAACTATGTATGATGTAGCCAAATGGCGGCTGAGGAGCAGATTCACTTTCTGATAATTGCAAATGCATAAAACGTCCTACACCAGCTACGTTGTCCCATAGATGCCACTTAAACCCTCCACATCGTCGTGACATAACTACATCCGGATTGTATGTGTATACAGATTAAGGTAGTTCTAGTACTTTTGTCTAGGTATCAATTATAATCGTGTCGCCAAGTTAAAATCAGGGTCAGACTTCAACCTGATACCTCTCCATCTTTGTCCGCTTCCAAGATCCAGCGGTCAAAGTCTGGCAGAGGCCCCGGCGCTCCTCCGCCAACACACCCGTACCGTACCTTACTGCGTACTGGACGACTACAGGGCTTTGAGCTGAAAATCAGAAAATGATTTCCAATTCGTACAAAATAATACTGTAATGATATTTTGCGGGGAAGGAGGAAATTTACAGTAGGTTGGTGAACAAAGCTTCCCGTCCCGACTCCCGATACAGTCTAAGCCATCTCCGGCGCAAGTCCCGCCAAGCATCATTCCTTGGGCTTTGGCACGTGCGTTCATATTACTAAGGTGACTTAGGACTCCGAGGACGCCACATTCTGTTTCTATGAACGCGTCTATCTCGCTTCTACAACTCTCGCGAACGTAATTCAGTCGTTAATGATGGCAGGCGAACTATCATCTCAAGAACCTCGATACGGTGGATATACTCGCTTCGAAATTGAACTCGAGGTAGGCTCATACAACTTTCAATTACCAACTTGGGTAAAGCTAAGGGATTATACTACCGCTATAGTTCGTTCAATGCCTCGCAAATCCCTGGTATCTCACCTATCTAGCATATCAAAAGCTTCTAGATAACCCTGAGTTCATCGCCTACCTCGATTATCTTCAGTACTTTAATCAACCAAAATATACCAAGTACCTCACGTATGTCCGGGCCATTCCCTATAGTTAGGAGTCTCAATTGATACAACGGGCTATACGCAGATATCCTGGACCGACTCTTCGAGCGTTACAGTTACTACAACAGGAAAAATTTCGAAAAGACATACTGAATCCTTCAGTCGTCATGAAATTGACTGAAGAGTTTCTGAAACCAAATACCGGCAACTGGACATGATATCACCGACGTCACTCAACTACCTAGAAGAATGCTTTCAGGTGATGGGTTGTCCATATTTCTCGATCCTCCCCTCTTCATTCCTGGACCTCTATCAGCGTACGCATAAAATGGTACTACGGATTGAGTCATAACCGGTGACGATATTCGCCCTTAAATTTAACTCAAAATGCCCAACCTGGAAGGGGGAGGTGAAAAAACGTAAATCTAGGGTATCTCAAAACTTGGCCAACATCCTCCAACTCCATCCTGAATGAAACCCGGTCCGACGCTTTTTGTTCCGCTTATTTAGAAGGGATGAAGCAAGTAAATTCACCCTAAAAATCCCCCAAACACAAATTATTATTCCCTCCATTGTTTTGCGCACTTCACACACTGTATCCGTTAGTATGGACCTTCGTCTTGCGACATGGACCTTACCTTGTAGAACGAAGTCATTGGCTCGTCCGCACTGCGAATCTGTAGTTGGTAGAAGTACGCCTTCATCGAATCGCATTTCTCGTTGACGCATTTCACTGTGGAAATTAGCCCTCTATCCCTGGTTGGAGTTGATGCCGCAGTTGCGCTTCTTCCTGGAACATATTCCCGAAGTAGTTGTAACTTACCATCCGTCTTGTCAACGTTTTCCCAGGCAGCTGCTCCACCGAGCACATCTTCCACCTCCTTTCTCTTCATGTGCTTCCGCTCAAAGTACCTCTTTTCCAAGACGAATTGATAGGGACAGCTTCGGCATTCGAATCGATTCTTGCCCGCATGGTGATCAGGATCGGACATGGGGATTTGGGAGATGGTGAGCATGTTCGAACATGCAGGACAGACTACGGCTAGGTTAGCTTTCAAATTCGTCATAATACGCAAGCGTCAAGCAATTAAAGATAAATGGAAAGCTGCTAAACTGACAGAGTAACATCTTCACTTATCAGCTATGAGATCGCTAGCGAAGATTTCGAGAGTAGTCACCTATTGTACATCTAGAAGTATAGAAGTGGTGGGGTTCTAAACTATTTTCTATGCAAAAGTTAAACCTAGAGTGATCAACGCTTGGCGGTGGGATGAAACCACCTCAGAAACCGAGCCTCCAAACAGACGCGCAGGAGGCTTGGGGGCTCACCTCATATCTTACCTCTTACCTATATCTAACTACTATTCGAGTTTTGTCTTGCACCAAAGTCACCTCGAATTCCCTCTCTTACAAGTTATTCTAGAGCTCCGATTCAGTAACAACCCCCCGCAGCACTTACTATTAACCCCAACGTCACCGGCTTCACATACACAGATATGGCTGACGAGGTACGCTAGGCCTGCTAATCAGGTTACTTCCACCATGTAAGTTTCGGTCACTAACCAAATATCGCAGGGTGCTTCCCCTCGCGAACTCGTCCTAGAAGCCTGCCGTAGGAATAACACCGAACTCCTCGAGGAAGTCATAGAGAGCATATCCAGCAAACCCCCGAAAGGACAAGGTACAGCAGAGGTAGCAAAACTACTCAACAATGCACAGGATGGTATCGGAAACGGCGTATTACATCTTGCCGCAACGAACGGTAGTTGTGCGTCCACTTTCCCGGCCAAGCTGATTATCGAGGCTAACATGGTTTGAAGACGAGGTCCTGGATATTCTGCTAGATCAAGAGGGCCTCGAGATAGACGAAGTGGATAGACTGGAGAAAGATACGCCGCTGCATAAGGCTGTGAGATATGTGAACTCTCATACTAAGGATGAGTGGGAGAGTGCACATCTGATTGTGGAGATATTACTGGACGCTGGCTGCGACCCTAGGTGCGTTAACCCCGAATCAACATTACCAAGTACCTAACCCATGTTTTGCAGGATACGGAATAAAGCTAAGCTCCGACCTATCGATCTCGTCGACCCTCGGAATACGGAACTGCGTAAGATTCTACAAAACGCAGAGTTCACGATGATGGCTGGTGATGATGTGGTCGAAGAGGAAGACGACGGGCCTACGGGGAGTGCAAGTGATAGCGAGTGAGCATAGTATGAGGCGGGATATGTAAGATAGAGATTGAGCGCAGCTTAAATGTACCAGGCTGGATGCGCCTAGACATAGAAAATACCGCACAGGTCACAGAGGTATAGAAGAATCAAGTAGGAATTCCGCGGATATATTTGCGGATTCTGATAGGAGAGGATCAGACCTTTGGCGTCGAGATACAGCTATAGACTTACAAGCTCAAAATAGATTAAGAGTATATGGTATAGGATAACCTGATTCGCGTTCAGCATGCATGGTCTATGGCTATCTCAATGATCGAATATGAATATCGCAAAGAGGGTATTGAGAATCTGTATTCCAGGTATGGCCCTTCGACGGTTATCGTCCCTTCTTGCCCTCACGCGTTCTCGCACACCCAACGCTCCTGAAAGTTAACTTCGTTCTCTCCTGTCCGAAGCTAGTAAATTGAAGAGCACCATATTCCTGCTATTCCTGCACCTGAGCTAGGCATTAACGAACGACTTGATCACTTTCTAGATCAGGAATTTCAATCTCTCACCTCTGGCGGCTTCCCCACAGGCTGTATCATCTTATTGAGAAAAAATGCGCGTATCTTCTCCTTCGGTTCGCCATATCCGATGGCCATATAATGCAGAAGAGGCTGATGGCCCACATAGGAGGCGTAGCTATCACGCATGATATTAGAGGTCCATTCAAACTTTGTTGTGTCAGGGTGAGTGGTGCCAATATAGCGGGCTTGGAGCTGTTCAAGCTGTTGCTGTGCGCGGAGTTTGTCGGCCATTGTGACGTTGGATAAGGTAAGAGGGGTCTGAATTGATGCGGGCGCGGAGTTAGTGAGAGTAGATGAGACCGGGAAGGTTGATAAGTTGAAGGCTCGGAGGAGCCAAGACTTGCCGCAGCTGGAAGACTTCAACATCACTCTGCACGTCTACTGTACAGTAGCACTACAGTAGAGAACAAAATAACACCAGAACCCATATTGTTCGATCCCGAGAATGGCTACACCCATCACTCCTGGCTCACAGAGCCCTCCACCGTTTATATCTCCCTCAAATACCATCGCCGAACCGCTCCCATACGACGCTGCCTTCGAAAATGCCATCATGGAGGCTATTCTACAACCACCCGCGCAAAACGGGATCATCCTCGTCCCTCACCCGATCGACTCACCCATTCCTCAAACCGTCTCCGTAACCTCCATCAATCCCTCCACGCTCCCGATTTTACCGGCCTCCACATTACCCCTCCCCTTGCACGATCCGCGGCGCATCTACCGCTCCCCAATCCCTGGCGTGCGCCTCACGCACCCCGGCGGACGTCTCGAAGGCGGAGCGGGCTCCTCATACGCGGAAGCAGAAGCGTGGGCGAAAGACTTCGCACGACGGCATCGGTGTCGGACGCGGGAAGATGTAGCTAGAGCGGCGAGAGAGGAGATTAGGGTCCAGATGGCTGTGCTGAAGGAGCGGATGAAGGAAAGAAAGGAGAGAGCGGAGGAGAATGAGAGGGTTAGTAAGGAGGTAGAGCAGTTGGAGGCACAGAGGGAGGTTGAGGTGAAAATTGAAAGGAAGATGAGGGAGAAGGCGAATTTGAGGAGGAAGGATAGGGAGGGAAGTTAGATGGAGTGATGGAAAGAGTTTCGCATGTTGTTTTTATCTTAGGATACGCGTACTTGGTTAGCCTAAGCCGATGGGAGGCTGTCGGGTTAGGTAAGGTTACTGTGATGGGCTGCTGACCTACCTTAACATGCAAAAGGCTTAAGGTACCTAGCTATCTTGGTGTCTTCACATTGCTCTGCACTACCTTATCTATCTTACCTTCTGTCGGGGCGCATTATTCAAGTGGATTCCAATATACCTGGGCTTGGCCCACCTCCCGTCAAGATCCTCAAGCAGACGTTGAGGTAAATGATCGGGTAAGGTACCTTATTCGTCACAAATAGGCAAGAATCATTAAGAGCTATACCCTGGGTCCATTCCGGTGGAGGAACGTGCATTGTCCCCTTTTATTTCAGCAGACTTAAGATCATGCTAACGTTATTGTGGTACCTACCGTATGCATCTGGAGCTTACCTAAGGTTACGGGACGGTATCCTCTCATCCATTAGGTTTCTCTATCACGTAAGGTATCCTATCAAACTCGACTACCGTAATCATTGGATTCATTCCTCTCTTTCGCCATGGCAAACAATTCCCCTCCATGTTCGACAGGTGCCGAGATTCAAAACACTGAAAAGACGCCTTCGGATGAGCTTACGTCTACTGTAGCTTCTCTTTTTGAGCATTGTCGTCAAAATAACGAACACGCAATTGCACAAGAGTCTAAAATAGCAAACTTGAAGCAGGCCGGGAGATAGCAAAGCAGAACGAGGCCGAGCAAACAAGATTGTCGTTTCTAGAAACATTGAAAGAGATACTCTGAAAAGGCGCCTTGCAAATGCCGGTTTCAATCTCTAAATGATCATCTCTGCCTTCGGGTGACGAAGAGGACTCTGGAAGATGCTAGAGAATCTCTGAGAAAATTGCAGGATTTCTTCTCAGTACTCGGCGCTAGACATGATTCTACCAAGTTCGAATTGTCAAATATGAAGAGTAGACTTCTACTAGCTCAAGAGAGACTCTGGAATGAGGTCTTAGAGGATATTGGTGAATCAGTGAAGGAGAGTACGGGTTTTTCCAGCTTCGGGAAACGAAAGTTGTCTTCGGTATCGCACGTCGACGATGATGATTAGAGCATGACGAGGAACAACGTCGACTCAAGCTCAGAATTGATACCGAAGGATAATACACGTTACCCATGACCTGCTCCCATATTCTACGCGTCTTCTACCGATCAAGGACAACCTAAGGACAACTTCTCATCGCAAAATATTACCTCTCGTTCGTGTGTCTTACCACCTTAGACTTTCGATCTGATCTCTTAAGGGTCATTACAGCGATTTCTTCAAACTGTGTTCTGATTTGTTTCTGTCTTCTAGCTGCTGAGTTTCGACTTATAAATCATGTCCGTCTTTAATCATATGTAAAACCCACTAAGAGCCGAAATTCTACATTATCTTCTCTTCGATCTTCTAGTTAGAAATTTTTAACGGAGCCAGAGGACGCACTCATAACTACAGCCAGTCTAAAACTCTTAACCTAGTTTTCCCAATAAGATCAAAGAGTTTTTCGTGCGTATCATCTACGAAGCTTCGATGTCTTTGCTATTTTAAGCACCGAACCTACGAGATTGTTTTTTTTTTCCCAATAGATGACAAATGATCAATTGTGCTCCCTTCCATTATGTCTATACTCTTCCCAGCTCCGTCTTACACTCACTCTCTGCAAAATCAGACATCGCCGAGGAATCTAACCAGCTATTGCGACATCCCATATACCTTACTTCCCCGGCTACTTGAACTGAATTTACCCCCCTAAAACTCTTTCTAACATTCAACCTCAATTAGGGGAAATATCACAATGATCTAATAAAAAAATTCACGAGTGTCGTGTAATCCGTTCGTTTTGGTGCTATATACAGAGCACATCTCTCGTTCATATACTCTGACCACTGTGCTGAAACATCTAGAGTCTGGATACCTCTGCTGTATATCATGTCGAACGTACCCTTCTCCTGTAAGTAGCAACCGCTACAGCAGTCCTCAAGCACATAGCTTTAGCGGACCACCGTAACCCATGAGGGTAAAGCGCTCAATCCAACTCCCAAACGCTTTGCAGCAGATTCATGATCCGATAACACCCCTATCTTAGAACCCTGGTACGATCCGAAGAAGATAACCCTCGCCGGCCTCCAACCGGTGAGGGGTTCACTCAGTTCCAATATTGCTAGGCCTGAACTTCCGGTTAATACTTCCTACTCTACCCAACCCAGTCGAAACACGGGAACTATTCTCCCCATAACCCCCCAGGGAGGCAATCCTCTGTCTTCTCTCCTCACTTGCCGTATTTGCCGCCCCCTGATCCCTTTCATACGTGGACGGAGGATTGGACCGGTCCAGGTATCTGCGATTGCCATCCCGCCGCAAAGACGATCCGGGTATTCGACTGCTCTCTAGTGGGCGTGCATTCCCGTTAGGTTGGCGCAGCGACGTGACCGGCGTCTCCGGTAGGGGATGCTGCGACGTATATTCCCTGCTAACACGCTGACTGCGGGCGCGTGCGATATCAGTCATAGCGCGAGACGGCGCTCGTAGCGTAGGATCTTCTTCATCATCCTCGTTGGCCAGGTGGCGGCTGCGGAGCAAACTAGTACCGGCGCGGTCAAGCTGGCGAGGTATCTGCGCCTGTGTTGGAGTCCGGGCCTCGTAGTTCAGGTTTGATTCACGGGGACTGTTGCTCGCGCTGCCGATACCGTAGAGACTTGCGCGTCGGCGCTCTTCTACGCGTTCCATTGCCCGACTAGGGCTATTTCGAGGGGCTAATTCAGGTTCGAGGCTTCCGACACGGGCTTGTCTTGAATATGCCCGCTCGGGGGATTCACCGTTCAGACGGACTGCCGTTCGAGGAGAATCTTTGGCGAGTTGTCTGGGCTCGATGGAGGTTCGGATTGCTGGGCTACCGGGATCGGACTTGCCTTCGCAGAGCGCAATGCATAGATCAGTTAGGTTCCTACACATATTATCTGCCTTTCGTCGGATGTGCCGATCAGGGACCGTCGCCCCATTGATTATTGACGCCACTGTATATGCTGTTCCCTGAGGGCCAGCACTGCCCGTCAAAGCTGCCAGCTCTAGCGCTTCCGAGGCTGCTGCCTCTAGTGATCGATATAAAGCGGGACTCAGGAGAGTCTTACATTTGGCGAGAGCTTGGTGGAGGAGGGGATGGATATTGGGAGCTCCAAGACCTTGCGCTGGCGCTTCTGAAGGGGATATGCTTTGCTTGCGTTGCCGCCTGGGAGACGATGAAATCGTAGTTACGGTTGTGGTCGCAGTTCGTGGACGCTCCCCTGCATCATTAGCCATTGCAGCGGCTGAGCTAGGTGGCATTTTCCCCGTTACCTCCAACTTTCGTATTCGTGACTTTAGCTCATCAAGTTCGTCCCAGACGGTGGAGGCTGCCGTGGCAGATTCAACAGACTCTGTACCGTCGGTCCTGGATTGAGTGCGTCCATGAATATTTCCTGGATCTGGGGGTGTATCCAAGTGAGACGTAGAGTCATTTCCATAGGAAGAGGAATAGTTCAAGTTTGAAGGACGGTAGTGTGTTCGCATGGAAGGGGTGTTTGGATCGGTCATTGATGGTCTTCGCCTGCCGTAAGACGGCAAATCAGGAGCTCTGGAACCAGAAAAGGAGGACTGAGGAGAGACTCCAATCTGTCTTGCTCGATAAACCTCTAAGGGATTGGATGAGGCCGGAGACAGGTCTCGTAAATTTATGGCACGCGTAGTCACGGACGGAGAAGGCAATTGAGAAGCCCTCCGGTAGTGAGACTGAACCCTGCTGTCCTGGGCATTTGTTGTTTGCTGGCCTGATGCTGAAGAATTTGGAATTCGGTCAGTAGCAGAAGGAGAAAATGAGTTTGCAGGCAACGACTGTCTTTGACTGTGGGTTGCGCGAGCAATTCGGGACTGTGAAAAGTGAACGTTAGCGTCGCGTTCAGAAAATTGTCTGAGCACGTTTCAGAGTGCACCACTTGCACAAACAACACTTTCACAAGTTTTTAATATAAAGTCAATTTGATTCGCTTACCCGTCGACGTTCGATGCGCGTTCCCGCATCTTCACCACTGTCTCGCTGCGGGCTATCCTGTGCCAGATTCAAGAAAAGATCTTCGTTTGTCTGACTCGCAGGTTCATTTGCGCTTGATCCGCCCTCGCCTTCACCTCCAGACCTGATACCGGTATCCTCCCGATGTAAAAGGGTATGCACGTCTGGATCTTGTGTTCCGGAGTCATAGTCTGAATAGTTCCCCTTTCCACCTCCGTTTCGCTGCCTCCCGGCCATTCCGCTGGCGGAGTGAGCGGACTTGTGCCTTGATATACCTGGAGTAGTGGGAACGGATGTGGTACTCGCTTCGCTGCCCCTTCTTGTGCGCACCAGGGTCGGGTTTATCGTGCTGCTGCTATTCCTTCGCGAATGCCCTTCTTTGGAACCGGGCGACACGACGCCGAACTGTGTCAATTGTTGCTGTGCACAAGCGAAATCCGAAGGGCTCTGAATTTTCCGTACGACGTCCGAAGTATACGATCCTCTAGTGATCAAGGCAGGTGGCGGTCCATTTGTGGTTTCTATACCATGACTGCTGCGTGACGCCGGTGGGCGCTTGAAGGCTGGTGATCTTGCGTCTGTACCAGATGAAGCGGGTTGCGCGCTGAAGTAGGAGCCGGCAACAGATGGACTTAAGGTAGGGGACTTGAAAGAGCCGCTCAGACGCCTATGGTGGGTACCGCGCGGTGAGATAACTGGATTGTTTTGGCCGTTTGGCGACTCGGGAAGTTGGTTGGTGGTGCGTAAATGCGGTCGCGAGTTGTCTGTATTTGCGCCTCGATTCTGGACAGTCGAAGGCGATCTGTCGCTAGATGTACGGGTTAAGGGTGAAGGTACGGATAAGACTTGCTTGCGGCTTTCGCAGTGTACAGAATTACGGCGCCTTTGGTGGGACGAAGCGGAAGGTGGCCTTGGTGTTGTTTTTGTTGGTGTTGCTGGTGTTCGCCCTGCTGGCGACATCCTTGTCTCATGCAGCAAAGGCCGAGGAAGATGAACGAGAAGACAGTCCTGAAAACGGGAAATCTTGCATTACTCTGAGGAGAAGTTTAATAAAAGAGAAGTAGAGCAGTGAGCAATTGGCAATTGACACTTTCATCCTTTGGTAGACTGCCTCATGCCACGGCTATTTTGCTCGTAGATCTCATCCATACGGTACTATACTAGAACTAACTCTACTAACAAGCCCCCGGGGGAACTGCAAGTGCAAGCGCCATCACAATTCACAGAGAACACACAATCACACACCCTTCACTCCTACTAGTTCCTGTAATAATTCTTTTTCCTCACTCACCGATAGATATAAACCTAGACCGATTTATGCAACATGCAATATGCAACGTGCAACTGTAGGGGATAGCATGTTGTATAGTACAGTAGGTACAGCACAGGACCGGATTCATGGTAGGTGTAACGAGTAATGGAGGTCGGCTAATTAAGCTCAAAACATTACCCGTAAGATTCTGTTTTGTACCTTTCGTAATACTGTATAAAACACATTTAATGTTTTCAATTGAACTTCCACTACGATCATATCACTACCTTACGCTTGTGTTAGTTCTATGTATTTTGGTTTACTGTGTAGTGCAAACGCAATTGAAGCTCTGACACTAAAAATCTGTGGAGACTGGAGAGATGTTTCACCCACAGTCGAACCTGGACATAACGACAGCGTCTTTGCGCACTAAACGTATCGTTATTCCGAGGTGATCGTAGTAACTAATACGTACACGCACTATATTTATACTAAGTAAAGATAAAAAGAGGTAAAGCTAGGTAAAATCAGGTAAAATTAGGTAAAATAAGGGGTAATTTAAGGGGCCTTAGATACTATATAAGCTATTTCCTATATAAAAATCTTACCTGGTCATACCGATTTTAGTAGGTAATACCTTACAATATCTTAAGAGTCTAGGTTATCGTTACTATTATATAATAAACGGGGTTACTTACTTGAAAGTATCGCTATTCCGGGGTTATCGCTATATCTATAAATCGTTGTGTCCGGGTTCAACTGCGTATGCACAAAATCGACTGTTAAACGGGGGGAACTCATTTGTGTAGTTGTACCTAAAACCACAATTCTGAGCCCAGGCTTTACATTATCTGACCCTTTACGTTCTCTTTCCCTTTTGCCTCTTTGTGAATTGCGCAAACCTAAGTACAAAAGTATTCTTCAGTACAAAACACGTGCTTTTTTGCTCTAACCGTATCGGCACTAGTTCGGAAAGCGGAAGTATCCACGCACGTGACTGATATTTCTCGGTTGCCGATTTCGATGACTTACCTTACCTAATACTCCAAAGGAATATCTCTACAAGCTCAAAGCTTTTCACCTTTCACCTATCATATTCCTACATGGCTACTATGGCCACTTCCTTATCGAGGCTTCTCCCTAAGCCCAAATACTCTGGAGAAGATGAGGAACTACCAGCTCATACACGGTCCAAAGGTCCCCGTGTGGTTGGCGCAAGTGCTCTGGATGATACTCAACTTGTATTGAAGGTGAGCATCTCAACTCCATCATACTCTACGATGCTAATGTCTAGAAGCGAAGCGGTCCTCCTCCTTACGGTCAACGAGCAGCCGGGTGGAGGCCGCGGTCTGCAGAGGATTATGGCGATGGTGGCGCTTTTCCAGAAGTCCCTGTAGCCCAGTATCCCCTCGACATGGGTAGAAAAGCTACCTCGAGCTCTAATGCACTAGCCATTCAAGTTGATGGGGAAGGGAAGATAAAATATGATGCGATAGCTAGGGCAGGTCACGGCGATAAGAGGATAGTGCAGGCTTCCTTTAAAGATTTGATACCGCTTAGGCAACGGGTAGATATCGGTGAAGTATCACTCGAGAGACCGTCAGAAGAGGAGGTCCAAGCTACTAAGGAGCGGACTCAAAATGCTCTCGCCGCCCTGGTAAGCGGGGCTGTGGCTTCACAGAAGCCTAAGACCGTCAAGGGAACGAGTAGAAAGGAGCCTACATATGTTCGCTATACCCCCGCAAATCAGATGGGCGACAAGACGAAGAAGCAAGATCGCATAATGAAAATTGTTGAGAGGCAACAAGACCCTATGGAACCACCAAAATTCAAGCACAAGAAGATACCGAGAGGTCCACCCAGTCCTCCTCCGCCGGTCCTACACTCTCCTCCGAGGAAGCTCACTGCAGAAGACCAGGAAGCATGGAAGATACCACCTCCCGTTTCAAACTGGAAGAATCCAAAGGGTTATACTGTCCCTCTTGATAAGCGCTTGGCTGCGGATGGACGAGGTCTCCAGGACGTTACTATCAATGACAAGTTCGCCCAATTTGCCGAAGCCCTGTTTACCGCGGATCGTCACGCAAGAGAAGAGGTCAAACAGCGAAATCTCATGCAACAGAAATTGGCAGAGAAGGAGAAGCTGCAAAAGGAAGAACATTTACGCGCGTTGGCGCAGAAAGCTCGGGAAGAGAGAGCTGCTGGCAGTCGCCGAAAATCTAGAGGTGGCAGAAGCGATTCTGAATACTCGTCTAGATCTGCCAGCGAGGATGAAGATGCAGCGCGTGAGCGTCAAAAGATGCGCAAAGAAAAGTTAGAAGAACATAAGAGGGAGATTCGTCAATCACGGATGGGGACGGAAAGAAAATTACAAATGTTGGCTAGAGAACAGAACCGGGATATATCCGAAAAGATCGCCCTTGGTCTTGCGAAACCAACTTCGTCATCCGAGGGAATGTATGATTCTCGGTTGTTTAATCAGACGAGTGGATTCGATACAGGATTCAATGAGGATCAACCGTACGATAAGCCGCTATTCGCGGCACAGGATGCTATCAGTAGCATTTACAGACCAAAAGTTAACCAGGATGAGGATGAAGATGCCGGTGATGCTATGGAAAGGATCACAAAGTCAAATCGCTTCGAAAAGCTCGGGAAGGCGAAGGAGGGATTTAGGGGCGCCGACATTGCTGAGGTTGGTTCACGTATTGCTTCATCCCTTCCCCTACTTGGAAATACTAATGAATTCTAGGAGCGGGAAGGTCCTGTACAGTTCGAAAAAGATACAGATGATCCGTTCAATATCAGTCAGATGATTTCAGAAGCTACCGGTACTGGTAAGAAGAGGTATGGGCTAGAGGAACATGACGAGAAATCCCGGAAACGAGCGCGAGTCGACGAAGACGATGATGATCGTTAGGGCTATGCCCCTAGAGTAATTGGTTGGTGAGACGCGGATCATGTATTGTACAGCATATTGTCCTGCATTAAGGATGGGCCTCATGCAGGCACGGCGGGGACTTGTATTTTGGGATACCAGCGTAGCGTTCAAATAGCTTGAAATACTTTTATTCTTTGATTTTCAACTTCCACTTCTTGCGATATCCCAAGTAGCCTTCAGTAATGATCAAAAGCATCGAACCCAAGATTTTCTTACCGCTTTTCACACTAACCCTTTCCATGACTTTGATACTAATGTTCCGAATCTCCGGCTCACGCGTCGGACAAGACGACGACAAAATACTTCGTCTTCTCTCTCAGTAAATCAGCAATGAGAGATTTCATGACCAGATCTCCAAGAGTAATACACGTCGAGTGAATTTCGCGTACAGCGGAACCTTTCTTCCACGGAGCCCTCGATAATAGGCCTGATTTGTCCTGACAATAGCGTGATAGTAAATAGCTAATGCCACCATCTTCAAGTCTCGATTAAAAATCTAACAAAGCATCAATTTCAGATTCGTATTCAAGATGGCGGCAGTCGCCATACCAATGACGGCCGCCGAAATCGTGCAGCACCCAGAATACCCTCATGTCTGGTGGGAGTTGAAGCCAGAAAAGAAAGGGTTATGCCCAGTTGCAAAAGGAAGAGGTGGGCCCTTCAACATTGCGTATGAAGTCCATGGACAAGGACCCATTCATCTAGTAGTAGGTTCACCCCCTTCACCATCATTGTCTACCGTCTTTCCTCTTTATAGTAGACAGAAGAGACCCAAAAAGTTATGTCCAAAAGCTATGGACTGAAAAATCCAAATGAACGGAAGTAGAATTTTCTTTAAAACATAAAAAGCTGACCGTCTCTCTTTCTACTAGTGGGTCATGGGCCTCGGAACCTTCAAATCCTCATGGCAGCGTCAGACAAAGGATATCGGTCACATTCAGGGTGACAAGTATACCTGCCTGATATTCGACAACAGGGGGGTATGCGAGTCAGACAAACCTATGATGCGATACTCAACATCAGAGATGGCTAAGGACACTATCGAGCTCATTGACTTTATCGGGTGGAAAGGTAAGCGCGAGTTGCACGTCATAGGGGTCAGTATGGGTGGTATGATCACTCAGGAAATGGTATGGCCCCATTGCTTCCAGATCATAGGTTCATACATATTGACATTGTTGGTAGGGTCTTCTCATCCCGGAGAGGATAGGAAGTATGACACTACTATCTACGGGACCACGTTTGTTCAGGACAATAGTAAAATCTCCCAAATGACATTTCCCTGACCACAAGGTCAGAATACTAACTAGACAATATAGCCATACTTTGAGAACCTCCGTAACCGTATAAATCTCTTGTAAATTTTATGACACCTCCTTTTCTTATAAATCTTTCACTGAAGACACACCAGCATCCCTCGCGCCATAGACACCCAACTCGCCAACATAAAACGGAACATGTGTTCGGACGCGTGGCTATCGAAACCTGATGACACAGAACATGTCAGAGAGCCTTTCCCCACAAACGGGGACCGCTACGCCGCTCACGAAATCTCCAAAAGGTCCAATCCCGCATACTTCACCCGCACCGGCTTTATCGCTCAAGCCATCGCCGCAGGCTGGCACTACAAATCCCCCTCCCAAATTGCAGAACTGGCCGACAGGATCGGGAGGGAAAGGATCCAGGTGATCCATGGGACGGCAGATAGGATGGTTACGTTTCCGCACGGAAAGGTGTTGGCGGAAGAGATGGGGGGTGAGGAAAGAGGGGTGACGGTTAGGTTTGTGGAGGGGCAAGGTCATATCATTCCGCTTGAGATGAGGGCGGAGTTCAATAGCTGGATTATAGGGCATGCCGAGAAAGGGGAACGGATGAATAGGGAGGAAAGGTAAGGGTGAAGTCGAGATAGGTGCGCTCAACGAGAAAGGGTGTTCATGGTGAATATTGAGATAAATTTAATCCTCCCAGCACAAATGCATTTCCCTCCGATCTGAGCCTCCCGGATTATATCATACAACCTCCCCTTTTTCGAGTGGTGATCTAAAACGCCATCCAATGCAGCAAAAGCCCGCCCTAAACGCCTCGCTCAACGCACTCTTCAAATATCTTACACCTTCAATGCTCTTCCCATTTCTTATCTATCTCCCACCCGGACTTCCCTTCTCTAACAGCTCCTTCGCCTCGTTAATCTTCGTTGCCAAATACGGGGACCCGCCCCTGTCCGGATGATTCAATAACATGAGCTGCCGATGCCGTTTTCTAATCAATTCTTTCGTCGCGCCTCGTTCCCTATCATAACACCCCGTTAGTACATCTCCAAAAGGAAGACCAAGCTGATTTTCTGATTGGGTAGACTCACGAGATCTCCAAAATGAGTGCTGCTTCCCTTCGATTGATCCTTGGCTCAAACCCGCCTTTGTAGAAAGAACGGCCGAGGGCGCCGGCAGTGCCGCGAGAGCGTCTGTATGCGACGAGGCCTGCGCGACCCTGAAGTTTGTCAGTGATAGAGTCCGGAGCCACGGGTTGGGGAGATGTGTACGAAGAATGCGGCGGCGGCGACACCGATGCCTATCATTATGGGTGTAGCCATCCTAATCTAGTCCGAGATGATGGTTTAGGAAACTGTGCGGGGGTATGAGCGTTTTGATTTCGAATTGCGTGAAGTTGCCTCTCGGAAGTAGAGATGGAAATGATGTTCACAAACTCCGGAGATCAACCGAGCCTCCAACAAAATTTCTATCACCGCTTTCTCAATAAAGCTTCAGTTTCTTCGAAGCGTAACAGAGCGCCTCTCCACCTTCGAGATGCGGATCGAAACCTGTCATTTTTGTTCGGCGCCCGTATACCCTAGCAAAGGTATGCTTAACCCTCCACCTCCACCATACTCACCTCCACCACCACACACACACACAAGTAAATCACCCCCGCTAACTCAGCTCTTTAGGTATACAATTCGTCCGCAATGATGCTCGCGTCTTCCGCTTCTGCAAGTCGAAATGCCACAAAAATGTACTTTTCCCCGTCCGCCTTTCTCTTCGCGCCTTCTGTTTCCCATACTAACCCAGACCTCAAATAGTTCAAAATGAAGCGCAATCCCCGCAAGCTAGCCTGGACAAAGTCCTTCCGTCGGGCTCACGGCAAAGAAATGACCGTCGACAGCACACTCGCATTTGCCGCGCGCCGCAATGTTCCCGTACGCTACAACCGTGATCTCGTCGCCACCACTCTTAAAGCCATGTCGCGGATCGAAGAGATCAGGCAGAAAAGAGAGAGACGATTCTACAAGGAACGAATGCGGGGAAATAAGGAACGACAGAGAGAGGCGGATCGGAAATTGGTGGAGGAGAACCAGCATTTGTTACCACCGAGGGAGAGGAATAAGGTTGAGGAGGAGTGGGAGGGACTTGAGACGGAGAGGGTGGATAAAATGGTGGTAGTGGATGAGGAGGTGGAGGATGTGGAGGCGGAGGATATGGAGGCGGTTGAGAGGCCGAGGATGAAGGTTAAGACTAAGAGAAAGCAGAGGTTATTGGTTGGTGGTGGGGTGGAGAGGATGGATGTGGATGAATAAGGTATGACACTGTGAAGAATGCGGATAGGGCGAGGCGTTTAGGAGTTCTTAAAGGGAAATCCTGGCACCAATGGTCTCATGACCATACATGATACCTTTAGCACTATTACATGGAATGGCAGGAAAATCACAGCAACTTGCAGAGCATACAAAGATTAAACTCAACTCCACATGCATTACTCGATGCTAGCAGAGCCTATAACTCCTGACCCTATGCCATTTTGCCCACACCCGAAATCTAGTAATCAGCAGCGCTGCTCTGAGGGAACTCAAAGTTCACACCCTTGCCGGTCAATCGCTTATACACCTCTGAGTAGGTGTCAAGTCTGTAATCCACACCACCACGCTCCTTCTCGTCAAGGACAATCTTCAACACCTTGGAACCATCCTCCTTGGTGCGCACGCGCTTGCCAACAATCTCAACGGGGTAGACCAAGTCGTGGAGGATAGCGTCATGAACAGCAGTCAGTGTTCTTGATCGAGGGCGCTTCTGGGTCTGAGATGTGCGCGAGCGGTTTGAACGCTTGGGGCGGGGAAGAATACGGCGGGATGCTATGAAGAGGACGTGGCGGTCAGAGAACTTCTTCTCGAGCTCGCGGGTGAGCCTGGTCACTGTTAGAGGATATACTGTCGCAATTTGAAGAAGGCTAACTGACCGTTGCTGGATCTTGTGCCAGCCAGCAAGAATAGGGACAGGAACGAAAATCACAATAGCCTTCTTGCCATGGCCAACCTCGATCTATAAGAGTCCTGGTGTCAGCATCTTGTTTGCTGCCCAGTGCCCACCGCCTCTTCGGAATGTCGCCAAATACACGGTATAGCCCATGTTGGGAGTTGTGATAGAAGTCTAGGTCGGGACCCCTAGTGATATTCATCTTACCTCGCGGGCAGACACAAATTGGAGAGGCCTCAAGGAGCTTCGCATGTCTGGGATGTTTGTCTCGAGATCGTAGAGAGCATTGGCAATGTTGGTCTCGATCTCCGAAGGGTTGACCCTAGATGGACTGTTCGGCGCGATCTTGTTCAACGCTGGCGACGACATGGCTAGAGTTATCGATGGCGCTGGAAAGTCGTCAGGATTTGGCTGAAGCTCTCTCGAAGTTTTTGAGGTGGAGTTCTTCTCTTGAGATTCTCTGTGGGTTCTCGCTTATAGCATTGTTTTCAGCTAACCGTGTATGGATTAGCCTCTTGGCATATATATATTCAGAGATGGTTAGATACAGCAGCAACCTTTCTGTTTCGAGAATAAGCTCAGTCTTTTAGAAACTTCAACTACTGTATTATAGTTTCTTTTGAATTTAAGTCACTGTACTGCGTAGAAGGCCGTTTAGTTATCAGCTTCACGAACGTGGTGATGTTCGAATTGAACCGCTGGTTGAATTGACTCGCTTCAGAATATGCATACCAACTTTCTGTCTAAAAGGGGGGATCACATCATTTTACGCCGTTCTCAACTCTTCATCTCATACAGCATGGAACAGGCGAAACATGGGCTGACGCTCTATAATCCTTCGACAGCTTTAAGTCATTTTGGCGTCATTGTCCAGACCAATATCCTCACATCCCCCGATAGGATAATAGCAATGCTACCAAAATGGACGTCGATTGTCCACTCTATAGTCCACTCAATCCGACATTGCATCTGCAAAGTTTTGCGCTGCCGTTGTTGCATAGTACCGAACATCAACATCATCGTCTTGCTGCAGCTTTTCAAGGTTAGGTAAGATTTGTGAGGTTATTAGCTCTTGGCCCTTTTGTGATCCTTGTGGTTTCTGCCCGGCCTTCTCAAGAGCGAGAATAGTGCCAGTCTCAGGTAGTCGTTTTAGTACATCGATAATGACCGAGTAGGATTTGGCCACATTGAAGCGAATGTTGGGGATATCGTCGTTTACGAGCTTGTCCATCATGGGAAGGATGGACAATTCGATTACGTCGAGGCTGAGCGCAGGCGCCAGAGTCTGCAAGGGAGAATCAGAAACATATAGACAGGATAATCTTGCATGTAACTTACGCTGACGGCGAAACACGTTGTCATTCGATAGAGATAGTTCGGGTGTTGGCCCATGGTCATGACTTTGGGCACGATTGCTTCATTCGCCCATTCCACGCCGAACACTTCGGTCAATTTCTTCAAGTTTTGAGTTGATGCTTCCCTGATAGAGAAGACTGTGTCACCCAACCAGGACATACACAAACTAGCAAGTTTTTCATCGAAGAACTTAACACCTAGCTGGCTTGCAAGAAGTGGAACGTATTCAATTATTGCGAGGCGGACACGCCATTGCTTGTCTTCGGCCAACTGTACAATTGCTGGTAATAGAGACTGGGATAACATCTCAATTCCAATTACTGTGGGAAGTTAGTGAAAACATTATTAAGAATGGAGAGGAACGAGAGGTGTCTAACCGTTATTTACGAGCTCTAGTTTGGAAATTATGTTCAATCTAACATCTGCAAACTCGTCTTTGAGCATTGTTGTGAACATGGGAAGCAAATGCTCAACAGTTCTAATAACATCAGTGAGACTTCATCGTGGGAAAAAGTCTTGTTCTTACTCTTCTTTCCCAACTATTGGTGCCAGACCACTTATTTGGGTTCCAAGAGCTGCGCGCACATGCTGAGAGGAATCATTGACCAAATCTTCTATGCTTGGCAAGACCTCATGTAGGAGGGTTTCGCGCTCCAATAAAGCGCAGAAACCTTTTCACGTATTAGATTCTCACTCAAAATTGTACATATAGAGCACATACCAGGGATTTGTCCAGCAATGGCACTCCGAACCTCCGCCTCTGTATCCTTCAAGAGCTTCACAAAAGCAGGGACCAAGTCTCTACTTACAACCTCTTCGTCTACTGCTTTGGCGATCTAGCTCACAAAATGAGAATAAGTACTTTCACACCGGGTATAATCATACCTTTTCAAAGCGGTCTGCTACCATATACCGGACTCTCCAACTCTTATCTTCAAAGAGACTTCGAAGTGCAGTAAGCAGAACTCCGTGGCTTGACTGTTGCTCCTTTGGTACCACTTCTGCAATAGCGATGAGGATATCCACGGTCAGCAGTCTCACGCTATCTTGATCGTCGCTAGCTAGATGTTGGAAGAGTGGGATCATCTCTTCGATGACGATAGTCGCCGGCATAGCTTTCACAAACTTTGCGAGGTTGTTCGCCGCTTGTCTTCGTACCATTGGAGTATCATCATGAACGAGCCGCCCGAACGCTTTCCTTAAACCTTCTTGCGATGGAGGAGTTGCTCGTGCGTAAGGGATATTGTATAAACCGGTTGCAGAAATTTTCGATGTGAACCAGTCTGCGCCTGAGAGACGGATGGTTAAAGGGATGAAATGCTCCTCGACTTGCTGTTGGGAGAGTTGTTCGCAAATCTTGTTTAGAGATTCAACAGCCTAGCTTCAATTAGATAATTGACTTTTTGAGAAGCGTAGCTTGATAGGTTTACCTTGTCCCTGACCAAGGGTTCCTCAATGGCAGCGAGGTTCTCAAGGGGAGAAAGAAGGACATGCCCGTACTCTGGACCACCGACATACTCTACGAAGTTACCTAGTTCCTCACTTAACGCGGTTAAAACCTCGTCTTCGTCCTCTACGGACTCTGTTTACTCAATCAGCAACGGCAGCATGTATCATGTCTTTAGAAGGAAGGCGCACCATCAAGGAAGGGTATGAGCTCATCCCTTGTCCGCTCGGGCCCAAGAGCTAGAGCAATTGTAGAAAGTCGGTGGATAGCATTCAAACGTAGAAGAACATCATCGTGCTGTATTTGTCAATCAGTCTGAGGTTCACTGCGGTTCGGAAGCTCGTAGTCTACCTTGAGCTCATCGATCAAAACAGCAATTGGGTATAGTTCGTCGTTTTGATTTTGACCTTCCATATCGGTGGGTATCTGACGTGGGGAGTTTTATGTGTTATTTATTACGATATCAAAGGTGGTGGGGTCTGTAAGGCGGGGTGTTGGATTGCTTCAGTCGCTCGTCGTTTGTGATGTGAGGGCTCAAGGTTGAGGTGGTGACGCTGTGGGCAAGGCGGTAAATTTGATGCGCGCGGGAGAGAAGGTAGGACCGAGCTCTGAAGACTGAAGGGGACCCCGCGAGTGTGATTTTAGATGGGTGGACTTCTCATAGGGATTCTATTAGGACGGTGGAACGGAGAGACGATTTGTGATATTTTGTGAACTTTTGAGGTTGTCTTTTTTCGGAAGCGTCGTTGTTAATAAGTCGCCAAAGGGCACAACAACCCGACTCTGAGGTGCTCTGGGCCCTTTCTTTAGGTACTTCCACCTTCGGTTCTTTAGGTACTTCCACCTTGTTCCTACCTTAAGAGATGAGGCGTCGAACAAGCCACTCCTGAGGCGGGGCAGTCATAACACCAGCCACATCCACGAGGAGACCATCACCTCAGGTGTCTTAATAAATATTGATGACTCTTAAGGCACAAGAACTGAAATATTCTCCAGGAATACCTCAATAGACATCTAGAACCCTAGATTCTTTACCTATCTCAATCATCTAAATGATTCTCAATTCCAGAATCTAAAACGGAAGACTCTTTTCCTTCCTACAACCCCCCACCTTCGATCCTCACCAGAGCATAAGGCATAAGGTACCGTTCGCTACCTAAGGCATTCGCTGCAATCAACTTTCACTTGAGCCTCAAAAGAGGCGTATAGCCTCAATTAACAATGCCCACCATTACCGTAAACAAATATGCCCTCTTCGAAGCCATTGGTAAAAAGTCAGGCTCTCAGTTGTCACGATCGGCTCCTTAGCAGAACCAGTAACTGAAGGTCTCCCGCAGGTACACCACAAAAGAGTTTGACGAGCTATGTTTCGACTTTGGTTAGCCAAACACCTTCTTATGAATGGGCTTTGCTGACAATGGATCGCACAAAGGTATCGAGCTGGACGAGGACGTATGTAAAAACCCAAACTGCCGGCATATATCCCCCAATACTAAGACACCTTGTTAGACAGAAACAGAACCCCCGCAAGTGGTAGACGGGAAGCAAGTACCGCCAGAATTGAAAATAGAGATACCCGCAAACAGGTTAGAAGGAAGTACGAGCAACCAGTGGCATCGCTAAGGCAGGGACAGATATGACATGCTCTGTTTTGAAGGAATTGCCCTTAATCTCAATATCTTCCTCGGACGGCAAATACTTCCAAACTTTAGAGTGATCGCTCCAGCCGGCGGAGCGCTTCAGACAATGGTAGTTAAGGAAGAGGTTCGTCAGATTTGGTCGGATGGGAGAGTAATCTTGCTAACTTCATCAAGACGACGCAAATCAGACCGTTAGTATCATGTGCTATATTGAGAAACGTCAAGTTCACGCCGGAACGATATGACTCTTTCATCGCGTTACAAGACAAACTGCATATGAATCTAGCAAGGCAGAGGACCTTAGTTTCCATAGGAACCCATGACCTTGATACTATACAGGGCCCTTTCTCCTACGAGGCTCATCCCCCTAAGGACATCAAATTCACTCCTCTAAATCAGAAGAAGGAAATGACCGCGGAAGAACTTATGACCTTCTACGAGAAAGATAGACATTTAGGTCGCTATCTACATATCATTCGGGACTCCCCTGTTTATCCGGTAATATACGACGCAAACCGCACAGTTCTGTCCCTTCCGCCTATTATCAACGGTAATCACTCTAAAATCACACTCGATACCAAGAACGTCTTCATCGAAATTACCGCTCTCGATAAGACGAAAGTCGAAATTGTGAACCATATTATGGTCACTATGTTCTCCCTTTACTGCGAGGAACCTTTCACCGTCGAGCCGGTCAAGATCAAATCCCCACACAATCACGAAAGTCGCGAGACACCTAACCTAACTCCTCGGGAAATGCAAGCAGAAGTCGACTATCTAAACCAGGTCTGTGGCCTCGACCTTTCACCCGAAGAATTGAGCAAACTTTTAACTCGCATGTCCTACCACGCCGTACCTTCAAGATCCGATAAAAAGCTCCTCGACGTCAGTGTGCCAGCCACCAGAGCAGATGTCCTGCATCAAGCCGACATCATGGAAGACGTTGCTATCGCATATGGCTTCAACAAGCTCCCTCGGCATTACCCGAACAAGTCCGCCGCAGTCGCTGCACCCCTGATGATCAACAAGCTCGCTGATATCGTACGCCTGGAGGCTGCTATGGCTGGCTGGATGGAGGTCATGCCACTCATTCTGTGCTCACATGACGAGAACTTCTCTTGGCTCAATAGAAAAGATGACGGCACACAAGCCATCCGTCTACAGAATCCCAAGACAGCTGAATATCAGATCGTGCGCACAAGCCTGCTACCCGGACTGCTTAAAACGATTAGGGAGAATAAGCACCACGCTGTCCCCTTTAAGATCTTCGAGAGCAGCGATGTTGCCTTCAAGGACGAGAGTCGCGAGAGAAAAACGAGAAATGAGAGACACTTTGCTGCTGCATGGTATGGCAAGACGAGCGGCTTCGAGGTCGTGCACGGTTTGTTAGACCGGTTGATGTTAATGTTGAAGACGGCGTTCGTCACAAAGGAACAGGGGATCGGAGGTGAGAAGGGACTGGATGGTAAGGAGATCGACGGGTATTGGATCGAGGAGGTTGATGGTATGTTTCTGAGCCATCTAAATGTTGAAAGTGATGCTTGTTCAAACGAATATTAATGTATATCACCACAGATCCTACCTTTTTCGCCGGCCACTCTGCGTCCATCCATGTCAGAATTGCAGGGAGGTCACAGGTAATCGGTATCTTCGGTATTTTGCACCCTACAGTACTGCAGAAGTTTGAACTCAGGTAAATAAACCACCTAGACCTTCTGTCCTCCACATATAGCTAACATCGCCCTAGCTACCCTGTCAGCGCGTTGGAGATCAATCTCGAGGTTTTCTTGTGACCAAGAGGTTAAGATAAAAGCATTGTTTGTTGATTTGATCCATAGATATCTTCGTGAGTTTAGATCATCACAATCATAAACGGGGTTACCGTGGACAAAACTCGCCTCTTCGGCCGTGTTCCATGCACTGAAGCTTCTTAACTCATTTGAATAACACAATCATCCGAACCCGAAATGAGGGATATGAGGTTTCTCTTCCAAACATCCGAGACCCTTCTCCAACATCCCCCAAGCTTTCCTACCATCGTCCTTCCTACATGATCACTCCATCTTCTCTCCCCCCTTTACCCCTTTACTTCTCTACACACTCCACCCAGCCCGCCTTCATCCCATCCGCCTCCTCGCGTCTCCGCCTCAATGCCGCGCGGTTCCTACACTCCCTCTCCTCGACCTCAAGGCCTCGGATCCTTTCCGCAACCTCGGCTTCTTCGAAGCGCACGTCTTGCACCATGAGCTTTGGCCAAGTTTTATGTTTTTCGCACCGCTTTTTAGTGCACATCTTTGCTTCTTCCTGGCCCTCCACACCATCTATAGCATTCTCATAGAGGATCCCGTCTACTCCTTCTCTGGAGTTTGTGGTTGTTATGGTGCCTCCGTTCATCTGAGGTTCCAATGTGTTTTGCTTCAAAGCTAGATGACCTCGAGGTGAATCACGCCACGCCGCGAATTCGTCCTCCGACCAGCTGAGCCTGGCATCAAACCCACAGAGGTCTTTCAGTTTTATACCCTCCCTCTCCGCATACCTTCCCGCTTGCTCCTTGACTAAATGCACGAACTTCTCTCTATCCTTCAACAGTTGTTTGCGAGCGAGGAGTTCGGTGCGCAGGGCTTGTATGCGTGCAACCTGAGCTTGTTCGTTAGGAGTAAGAGACGGGTCGGTAGGTGTTGAGGAATCGTCGTTTGCGGTGTTGGCGTTCTCGGTGGAGGTGGTAGTGGTTGGAGGGAAGGACGATTTCTGTGGAGACACAGTAGGAGGAGGAGATAGCACCCCATCACCAAGTTTGCGGAATGTCTCTATGGTATCAGATGCATTGAGGAGGTCTTTCAACTCTGGTGGGCGTAGAGCACCGCCGCGGGGTCCAAGTTCGAGGTCCACGGTATCTGCCACATCTTCACCCCGAGAAGTTTCATTCTTCATAGTATCGGTCGTGATACTCTTTTTCTTGCCCCTCTTCACACCTCCCTCAGCATTCAGCATACCACCAGGCGCTTTAAGCTGTCCGGCCTTAAACTTGCCCTGAAAAAACATATACCCACACTCATCACTACAATATTTACTTGGTGCGCCTCTAACCAACCTTGCTGGTTTCCTGCAACCTTCACGCCTACACATCGGTTTCCATGTCGTGTGGCCCCGTCCTCGGTGCTCGCAGTTAGGACAGATGTATTTATCCACCAGATCCTCATCCGCTTGTGAAACGTCGACGCATTTGCCATGGAACCAGTCATCGCAGCCGCCATCACAGGCGATCATCCAGGTATGGTCGTCTTTTCGGCGGCAGATGCAGTAGACTTGGTTGTCATCTTCGTCGTCTGATCCTTCGGATGGGGGAGGGGAGGCGGTATGGGCGATGGAGGGAGGAGCTGGGGAAGAAGCGACTGGAGTTGCGGAGGCGGATTTACCAGTTTTTGATTTAACGGCTTTGGGTGCTGCTGAAATGTGAGCTGAAATTAATATGGGGCGATTGTGGGTTGACGTACCGGAACTGTCGACCTCCAGTTTGCGCTTTTTGGCCGGTGGTTTCTTCGCCGTCGCTGTTCCCTTCTTCTTCCCCATACCTTGTGTTGGAGCAGGTCGTTTTTTTGAAGGCATTTCCGTTGTCGTTGTCGCATTCGATGCTTCAGTTGTAGGAGAGACAGTCTCTCGACCTGCACGGAGACTGTGTTCGTTCTTAAGCGCGGCAACGGTTTTGAGCGTTGGCGATTCTAGTGGTGGATGCGAAGGTGTTCCCTCTCGCGGTGTCCCAGAAGGTTCATGTTTTATATGCGCCGGAGGTGACGCGACGGTTTGTTCACCAGAGTGCGCGTTGGCACCTTCACCATTCGCATACCCATTCACACTCTGTATCGGCGCAAGGATAGGGGGTGGTGAAGTCCGACTCATCATCGACAACCTCCTCTGTTCTTCGGGTGACTTCGATCCGTGATGATAATGTTCGAGGGTCGGAGAAGTAGGATGGTCAACGGGCGGCGGTGGCTCGACAGGTTCAGGCATACTCTCATTCATATTTCTATAGGCAGTATGTGTCTCGTTGTATGTGTTCTGCGTATACTGATCGAAGGGTGTTCTCGGGGCATATTGTGCGGAGGTGATGTTCGTCGCGCCATTCGCGCCGCTCGCGTTTGCTAATGCGGTCAAAGCGCCAGCGGCTTCATAGGTTGTCGTTGCAGGATAGGTATCGAAGGAAGCATTGCGCGATACAGTGGTGGTCTGCACAGGCGCATGGTGCGATCCTGGGGACTGGATAGTATGCGAAGGGGTCGACTGGTCATTCTCTGGTATGCTTGGTGTCGGATTTAACAGTTCTGAGAGCTTGAAAGACATTGTGGGTGATGTGAACAGGCACAATTGTTTAACATGGAGAGCTACTGTATCAAGAGTACAAGACCGTAAAAAAATCAGATTGAAAATCAATCATTGTCGATGGCAAATTTTGCGTGAAGGGCACAAAGGTAGAGAGGTGCCAATTCCGGCGGGATACAGTACTCGTACTGCATTGCATGACGAATATGTGGCCAAGACGTGGTAGTATCTAAATCACTTCAGGTTATCCATAGTCCTTCCATTATTACTTTACTAGTATCAAATACTTTGCGACTTTAAGTTGGACGGCATCTCTTCTGTTGTATGCCCGCCAACCAAAATTAATCGACTGCAAGCCAAAGGCGGGGGGAGCTGTGGTGTTGAAGTTCAGCAACTTTTACAGTACACATTCAGCCAGCAACTTATCACGCCGCTGTTCCTTTACATGCTCGTGTGATTCCAGAACGACTCGTGCCATAGTGTAACTGGTCTTCCGTATACTTCGTCTCAATCATCATCGTCGACAGCATCCTTCCTTGGTCTTCCACGTCGAGCCTGTCCATTGCCGTTAGGTACACCGTTGGTTGTAGTACGCTCACTTAATCCCAGACTTCGCTCTATCCTCTTTTCCAGCTCTTCGTCTTCGTCCTTGCCCGCGCCATATACCGCTCTAACCATACCAGCTACACCCTCCTCACCTATTTCAACCTTACCCCGCGCCCCTACCCTCCATTCTACAAGCTCCTCCCCTCCCGACGAGTCCACAACCTTGAGCAGATAGTTTTCTTTAACCATACGTGCGAGCGTCTTCTCAGTCTTCTCGCCTAATACCGTGGTATCGTCGGCGTTCATCCGCGCGAGAAAGCGCTGTAACTTTGGATCTGCTAGGACCCCACCAGAAAGGGAAATGATAGATACTATGAAGCTATACAGTGCTACATACTGGGCTTCAGTTGTAGACGTGGGTACTCTCGGTGGAGGTAAGATGGTGGGATCCTTGAATTTCGCCGGTAAACTGCTCGTTACAATCCAGGTGTTACTGCTTGTTTGCGCCTTTTCAACCTTTTGCGCCGCTGAGATATATCAGTCATTCGGTTAGAAAAGCGGCATAAAGAACAGTAGCCTTGTACCTCTTCGTTGCTGTGCTGTGACCTTTTCTTTGAGGGGTAACTCTGTCAATTGCATGCCAAAGACAGTCTGAAGCTGCAAGTTCGCCTCCTTGAATACCGTCTTGAATTGTCGACTATTCGGTCCCAGGACTGCCGATCAATATGGTCAACAGCGACTCATTGAGATAATCAGGAGATTCAGCATATTCAACCTTTGGCCGATATATCCGCCCTCCTGATGGGTATCCGAGCATATTCGCAGGCCAATGCCAATCTGACCATCTTCTTTACAAGTTGATCTACATTGACATCTGTCTGTGTCTCTCCACCATCACCGCCATAGTTGTCCGCATCAGACTCGGGCGATGCTCGTCTCTTTTGGGTTGCTGGAGGGGTCTCTGCTTCTGACGAGGATGCTTCTTCCTCTTGAGGTTCTAGCTAAAGGAAACTTATCAGGGTTTTGTTCCATCCAGAAGACTCAAACTTACCGCGCGACGTTTTCTATTTAAGATAGGCATTGTGATATCGAGTTTATGGGGGAGATAAGGGGAGCAAAGATGCGGTAGACGCGTTTGACGCGCCGGGATACTGTAGGGCTGAGATTGAAAGTGTGGAGAAAGCCGAGCTTGAGCTTCCCACCTCAAACCTCCCGTCCCTCTCCTACACAATACAAAACAACAATTCATATCTCCGCAACAACACCACCATGAATCCATTCTCAACCCTCCGTCTTCTGCCCCGTCGTCCTCTCTACCGCTGTCTCAACGCCCCAAAATCCCTCCCACGGCCATCCATCCGCAGATTCTCACACCAAGATGTCGATGGCCCTCCCCGCAACCCCCTCGACTCAATATCGATGCACAGACTCCAAGAAAGCCGTCGACAACATTACCAACGGCGCTCTGTATACGCTAGCATAGGGGTTGTCGTCTGTACCGTCATCCCAATCATGATCGTCTTCTCCTACGAGATCCCTCAAAAGGCGCCCCCAGCACAAAATGAACCATCCTCATCCTCCATAATCCCAAAAACGAATCTCGACGCAGACCCCTCGGCCAACCAAACATTCCAAGGTAAACCCGTCGTTGTGGCCGCAGGCGGGCAGAAGTTGGTCGCAAAAGACACCCGCACTGGTGACGAGATCGAGCTTGTAGAGACCGGGACATCTACCGTCCCACACTTTCCTAAGACTATATACCTCCCCTCTTCGGATGCCCCTACGAGCGCTACGCTACCCGCGAATGCTGTGGTTAATCCGACAGAGGACGAATACACCCTTCTGGGCGTCGGGATCCGCCGCGTCTCCTTCCTCGGCATCCAAGTCTACGTCGTAGGTCTCTATGTCGCGACCTCTTCTCTCGCGCCCCTCCAACGGGCATTAATTCGCTCCGTCCAACCGGGCGCATCGACCCTGATCCCGGGCGAAAAGGAGGTGCTCAGACATGACCTGGTCGACCCGGAGGCTAGCCTCCGGTTATGGGATAAACTGTTGCGCGAAGGCGACGGCGAACACGGCATCCGCACCGCCTGGCGCGTCGCACCCGTGCGCAATACCGATTTCAAACACCTTCATGAGGGTTGGGTGACGGGGATAAAAGCTCGCGCTAAAGTCCCGATTCCTGCTCCCCCTACCCCGTCCTCCCTCACACCTTCCCCCTCCGGCCCTACAAGCCCTTTGCCCTCAAACCCGACGCAAAACGAATTCACGGACGACTCCTTCGGTGCCTCCATCAAATTGTTCCAGGCTCTTTTCCGGGGTCGCGGTAAAGCGCCTACGGGCTCCATCGTCCTCCTCTCGCGTGCCGAGAACGGCACGTTAGAAATTCTGTTTAAGAGGTCGGAGAAAGAGGAGCATGTGGAGAGGTTGGGTACGGTCGAGGATGAGAGGGTGAGTAGGTTGATTTGGCTGAAGTATCTTGCGGGCAAGGATGTGAGTTCGGAGGATTGTAGGAGATCGGTGGTGGAGGGAGTTTTGGGGCTGGTTGAACGGCCGGTTGGGACTATGGAGACGAAGGTAGATTAGATAGGCAAGTGGTACCTATCCAACCAATGCGAAAAGCGTCGAGGAGACAGGACGTGTGTTGATATGTGTAGAGTGGCGTGTTTTGCATATATCCCAGATGGTTCGAGAATCTCTGTCGAAGGGCGTTCAAAAGGAGGAAATGTTGTAATCTGGACATTCATCACATTACCATTTGAACTTTTATCGCGTTACCATTTGGACTATGTGAAAGGAAAATACCCTTATGATACACGATGATCATCCGTCCTACTCTCCATACTATACAGCCCTGATGACCGATCCATGCAAAGTATGATACAGTGGAGATTGGTTTGAGCCAGCAAACGCCCCTTTCACCGAAAGAAATAAAAAAGAAAACAGCATCCTGAGCGGCGTAAGATTCGTACCGTACCGGAAAATCCCCATACGAGATTCGGATGAAAAAAGAAGGGGAGGTATATATAGTTGTCGAAATATGCAAATCCCACAAAAACCCTTTTCGACCAGCCCAGAAAGGAGAAATGAGACATCCACAACCTTTTTCGCGCCTATCTCTGGCCATTTTGCCCCTGTGTCCCCTCCGTAAGTACACCATTCATACTAATGCCATCCTCCCATCCCCCGAGGCCGGACATATCCGCCCAATCCCACTCCAGCGTCATAGGCATCTGCCAAAGATCCTGCGGCACGAAGGGCTGCTCAAAGCTATTTCCCAATTCCACTCCTCCGTTACCCACACCACTGTTACCCACCCCTCCTTGCTGCTGTTGAGGCTGAGGAGTTGCACCCGGCATCCGAGGGGACGAGAAGGAATTGAGTTCGGGCCCCAAGGGAGCTAGTGACGGTGGGTTGCCGGTGCTTTGGGGAGCGGGACTTTGGCCGAAATCTGGAAGCCAATTTTGCGTCATATGAGGCGAGAAATTAGGAAATTGAGGAGAGTTTCCCAGATCCATGCCTAACGTACCCGGGGTAGAAAAGCCAGTACTACCAGGTGGTGCTGGAGTCCCACCATTCGCATTTAGCATCGGCGTGCCCGGTTGCACACTACTCAGCCTCCTCTGATTCAGCTTCTCCTGCTGCCTCTGCTGCTGCTGGACCAGTGGAGTATCCAGATCTTCGCCATTGGGACCGGTACCGTTCTCTGCAGCGCGTTCTTCGGCCGTCTTACGCTTGCGACGGTTGTGAGTTTCCTTGTCGATGCGCTCGAGGACGACTTTAGCGATGCGTTCGAACTCGGCGCAGACGGCAAGCATGCGGCGGACGGAGCCGTTGGTCTGCGGTTCTGCGCAGAGGAGGGAAAGGAAGTTGACGACAAGATTCATGAGTTTGAGGTCCGAGCGAGCCCGGCTGTCTTGCGGGTTTTGGAGGATGTTGGCGAAGATTGTTACGAGGGCGGAGACGGGGTAGTAGAGAATTAACCTGCTAAGTC
>MU006118.1:121905-195551 GCA_010093705.1 Patellaria atrata CBS 101060
CCCCCCCTTCACCTTCTTTTATTTACTTTAAGGAATAGGTGTATTTCTTTTTTGATTTTTATCAGCATCAATGGTTACTCAAAAGCGCGTGGGAATCTGGTATAGTAATATACCCAAAGTCTTCATACAGGGTCTTAGTAGGGCAGTATTCTTTTGATGATAAAGTATCGAGTACCGAGATTATCGACTTATGTAGGTAAAGAAAAGTTTCTTTTGGTGATAGTATCACGGATCCAACTATGGATCGAGTAGAAGAGAGATTTAAAGATGAATAGCCGCGATTCAGATCCTGAGTAGATATCAAAGACAAGGTAAAAAAAAAAACATGAAGATTAACAAGCCTCATGATTTCTATCAAGGGAATCTGTTAGCATAGATACGAAATATATTCTGAAGCTACATACAGTCTAACCAAGTATCGATGTCTAAAATCCATATTCAGGCGTCCATTGCACACATCCTCAGGAACAACATCCTCAGGAATAACATCCTCAGGAACAACATCCTCAGGAATAACATCCTCAGGAATAACATCCTCAGGAATATTTACTCAGAAATATACAAAACATGTATACTGAAGCGATCCTTCTCGCTACATTTCACATATCATCCAGTAGCAATCTACCCCTCACGCACGCACTACATCCCAATCACACAAAAATGCAATTCACATCACTTCAAACGTACCTTAACGTCCAATGATGAATCCAGCAAGTCAGTTTTCTCATCCGACCCGACGCTCCCGTCCCGTTCCTTCCCTTTAAGATGGCGGAATTACTTCGCTCCCGTCTCCTGTCCGACCCCGCTGTCATCCCCCACCTTTGCACTCGTAGTCAAGTCAAAGTGATGTAACCTGGTCGTGCATAGGGCGATACAAGACGGTATAAAGGGGCTCAAAACTCAATCAATCTTTTTTCTTTTTTTTTTCTTTTTTTTATTTCCCGTTCTAACTGATAAAATTTCTGACTTTCTTCTTTTGCCCATTCTAAAATTGCTATCCCCAAGGAGAGATATACCGTACCTTACCCCGCCAACCATTCCGCTGGACCCTTTGCAGCTGCTCACCTGGGACGGGGAATATCTTTTCTGTGTGTGGGAATCGACCTGGTGCCGTGGACCTAAGGGAAGCTTACCTTTCGGCTAAGGTAGGTAAGGTAGGTAAGGTAGGTAAGGTAGGTAAGGTATCCAGCTCCGTACCAAAAGAGCAGGTCCATCCCCGATATCCACAAAATTGTAGATATACTCCTTGCTAGGTACAAATATACAAGTACCTTTCTTCAACCGACACCGCCTGATAAACTGTTTTATAATTCCCGGTTTCCTAACCCATCTCCTAGACCTTAATTCTTCCCTCCACCTCTCCCGTATATCTCGACTCAACTTCCTATACTCCCAAACTCCTCAATTCCTTTTTCTCCCATCTCGCAAAATGTCAACATCAGAATCTCACCCCGAGGAACGCTCCCCCAAAAAGCAACGCACAGAACCGACCTACACCCTGATCTACTGGCCCTCCATCCCCGGGCGAGGAGAATATGTCCGTCTCGCGCTCGAAGCAGCCGGCGCAAGTTATATCGATCTATGCAACACCTCATCCGGTGGTGTCTCCATCCTCCAAAGCTTCTTGCGAGGGGACGACATCGGGTCGAATCCCCCGATATTCGCCCCACCTGCCTTGCAGGTCGCCGGCGAAGGGCTGAACGGGGAGCCTCTACTCATCCACCAGACTGCTAATATCCTGCGGTACCTTGGCGGACGGTTGGAGTTAGACGGAGAGAACGAGCAAGAAGCGCTGTGGACGGCGCAGCTTGCAATGACGGCGCTAGATGCAAACAACGAGAGCCATAATACGCATCACCCAATCGCAGTGGCCAAGTATTACGAGGAGCAGAAAGAGGAGGCGAAGAAGGTAGCGTTCGAGTTCCGTACTGTACGGGTACCGAAGTTCTTTTCGTATTTCGAGAGGGTCTTGAAATGGAACGAGGCGAAAGGTCAGGGGAAGTACCTCGTGGGGAAGAAGCTGACCTATGCGGATACGACGTTGTGGCAGGTCATGGATGGGTGAGTTATTGAAGAGAGCGGTTATTTCATGTTAAGGGTGAAGTTCTAATCGTGTACGACAGATTACACTACGCCTTCCCAATGGAAATGGCTTATCGTAAACAATCCGGAGCTTTCCCTCTGCTATTCGAAAAATTCTATCCCGGTATCGAGAACGAGAGCGGGATTAAAGAGTACCTGGCCTCCGAGAGGCGGTTGCCATATTCGGAGGGCATTTGGCGGCATTATCTTGAACTTGATCGGAGGGATAAGGACGATAGCAAGGAGTCATAATGGTAAAGAGTGAATTGAAAATCATAGGAGTAGCGTAACTGCAAAGGTTTATGGACGTCATCCGTTGGGGACGGTCCAGAAATTAAGCTTCAGTTGTAATAGAATGTAGGGATCATATTAACCAGGGCGGACTTTGATGGCCGTCAAGGGAGTCTAGATCCCGCAATCACATTGCGTACGCGAGTTCTTCCATCTCGGATTCTCAGATGCAAGTCTTTACACCCGGGGGAATCTAGCCATCTTTGATTCGATCTGGCTATCCTGTTCTGGCCATTGCTTCCTGGTTTTCTCCCATGGTTCTTCCAGCGAAAGTTCCATGGGTTCTTGAGATTTCCAGAAGTTATGTCTTATCATACAAATGACACTTTGGTATTCTTATTGTGACGTATCTCTCAACGTGGGTAAGTGGAGTGCATCTAGGAGTCTTGTAGAAGCTGCACCAGTATGATTTCTAAGGCCAGTGAACTTTTGTCGGATAATTATTAGTCTAGACCGTGTTATTCATGTGATGCTTCTGAGATTGCGATCCATCAAGTGATACCACTAGGCCATCATTCGAAAGGAGTAAATATGCAGTGAGTGGGCCAATTCAGGTTTCACTCATCATGTTTGTTAATGTTTTCTAAGTATCTTGTCGGTAGTATTTTACATGAGAGACAAGCTTATGGAAAGGGAACGTATCGGGACGCAGGTGAAATCTCAACACTAGTGATCCGGAAAGGAATGCTTAATGGGAGTAAGAAATCTAGAAAATGGGTATATTGAATGGTAAACCAATACATAGTGAACATATGTATGACGCCTTGATAGAAAATCTAGATCACGAAAACAATGTGGTCTCTAGTCTGCGGCCAGCGCGCATACTTCAAGTAGGTGAGATGATATCGATAAGGGGAGGAAGAAGGAAATCAATCACCAGAAATGTTCCATCGCGGTTGTTACGGTAAAGAAATCAGAGAGTCAAGAAAATCTAGGTGGATATTCCCGTCCCGTATCTTCGATTAATATCTGAATTACTGGCAAGAGTCAGTATGAAAATATGATACAAACCCAAGTACCTTAAACAATGCAATGCACCTCGCTGCAGATAGAAACAGAATCATCAAGTCGTCGGATATGCAGAACTTTTGAAAGAAAATCATGCAGTAGGGGAATCGCAGCGCACCAACCGCGAAAAGAACTCTTTCTCTTCAGCAAGATAGTCGCTAGCGAGCTTTCGCCTCTTATGTCCCCTGAGTAATTCGGCGTCATCGGTGCCGTAACCAAAGTCTAAAAGTAACGCCCTGCCGTCTTGAGATGTGGCAACAAGCCTCCTATAATCGCTTTTTGCAGACAATATCCAGCTGGTGGTCCAATTCAAGTAATGATTGATGTCTTCACCCGTGGTATAGTCACTGACTCGAATACTTTGATCATAAGAACCGGAAATCACTCGGTTGTTGGAGACATCGACGAACAGGGAGCGTACAAGACCCGAGTGCCCTTTGAATTCCTTTTCGATTTCGCCAGTCTCGGTGTTGAATTTATACACCACCTGATCGTTCCCCCCGGCAAGCACATATTTTGCGTCGTCACTGAACTCAACAGCCGCGAGACCCCGGGTCTTGGACGTGAATTCCTTGAGGCATTTGCCATCCTCTAGATTCCAGAGCTTCGCCACACCGTCACCCGAAGCAGATACCAGTAATTTTCCCCGAAGTTGAACGGCATTTACCGGCCCTCGATGACCAGTCAGCACTCTGAGGAGATTGCCAGTCTTACGTTCCCATACACAGATGTGGGTGTCTTTGCTACATGAAATAATATACTCCTTGTCGAAGCATACGTCAAGCACACCCGCATTATGCTGAGCGAGTCGGAACATTGGTTCAAAAGTCTGGATATCCCAAACGATGCAGGTCGTGTCGGAGCTACCAGTGACCATGATCTCATCATCAAACTGCAAGCAGAGGATGGACGCACTATGATAGTCTTTGGGAATATGATAAATGCTGTCACCTTTGGGTGTACCATTCAAAGATGGATTGTTGAATTGAGTCACGCTGGGCTGAACGGGGAGACTTGGCGGGGTATTTATTACCGGTCTTGACGCGGGACCTCCGATAACCTTCATGCACTCGTAAGTGTTCATATCCCAGACACGTATTGTTCGATCCCGGGAGCCTGTAATTATCTTGTCTCTGCGCCAAAAGTTAGTATTGCGTCTTGTATGACTCTATGACGGGTTACTGACTCATCGAACTGGCAACAGTACACACTGTCAGTATGGCCGTTGAAGTAAATGGCAGTGGGGCGTCCAAGTAACCATCGAAGTTCGATAGTCTTGCGGGCTCGATACAGTCGCTTCCAATCCTGTCCAGGGACAATCTCTCCAATTCCATTACCGCCCATGATCACAGGCGTGGGCGTTACGTGGATCTTTGGTTGATATCTCTTGAGAAAAACTTCTCGCCAGATGTGATGTGATGTCGCCATCACACGCCAAGTCTTAGAGACTGATTCGCATTTGGTGAGGGATTGATAGTCCAGTTGAGCAAGAACGGTAGCGAAGAGTTCAGTTGGCAATACGGTTGTAGGATCTATCGAGTGTGCATTAAACAATGGATCAATTGGATACGGGAACCTTTAAGTACATACCTTTCGGTTTGGTGCAAAGAAGCCCTGCACCTTCATCGATCATTGGAACATCGTCGAGTAGGGAAGTGGCACTGTCCGAAGGTATGCCATAGTGTTTAGACATACTATCGGATTTGACCGTGGTTGTCCTTTTCAAGCTCCACAGTTTGTTGTCTCCAGCTGCCAGTGAGGTTTGTTTTTGAAATTCTTTCTCTTTCTCTTGTCTAGCTAGTGCTGCGGCTGCGCGAGCAGCATCACCCCTTCCGTAGCTCGGAGTGTTTGATGCGGTTGAGTATACTAGGTTAGAGGTAGAAGGCGGTATCGGGAGTCTGGGAGTAGGGTTATTGTAAGTTGTGACACCAGAGGGTCCAGATACGGCAGGACGACGCCCCATATACCGCTTCGATTGTTGTTGGAGAGAATGTAGGAACGATCTTGATCTCGTTTTCTGCGGCAGGGGTGCTGGATTTGGGGGCGCGAGTTGGCTGACAGGCGGTGGGAGTAGTGAAGGCCCATCTTGAGCTGGGCGAGGTGTGTAAGTTGACGGCGCGTGCTCTTTCCTATGTGATGTTGAGCGTTGCCTCTGAATCGTCCCTGCCTTTGGTTCTTTTCCGACTCGCATAAGAGAGTTGCGCTGAGCCATGAGGCGGCTTATCTGTCCGTTTACCTGTCCTCTAATATTATCTGATCGATCCTTTGTTGTTGCGCTTTGAGCCATCTCTCCAGATGCATCGGCGTGACTAGCGAAATCTGCAACAGCAAGTGAGGTGCAAGTTGATGTTAGGTCGTCCCCTTGAAGGTCGACATGGAGCCCATCTATCTCATCGAAAATTCGAATTGTAGTTCTTGGGTTGAGCGTTCCATCAGGATTCATGAACGCGGTAACGGCTGTGTTTATTCGAGGATCGACGCGGGAGGAAAATAAGTCAATTGCTTGGGGAAATGCAGCAGACGCTTAAGACTACTCCTTTGGATTGTGCTACAGGCCAACAGCCGGCGATGTGGTCTATTCGGATATCCGCGAGCAAAGCGCGGCCAGGTTTTTGTCGACGAAGGGGAAAGCGGTGAGAGAGTGACGGTGCAAGGTCCTGCAATCTCCTTAGGGACAAGGAGCAAACTGTGGTGGGATACTGAGACTGACGAGATAACGTCTGAGTTGTACAAAGTACAGTGCAAGGTGACTGATCGGTAGTCAGAATTACTAAAAAGGAGTGTGTAGACTCTATTGAAAGACAGGATTGTATGCAGGATTTTCGGACTCGCTATGGGGAAGCCGGTGAATTTGTAGTAGTGTAAGAGGCTTGAGGTGTTGATCTTGTTCATCAGGCAAAGGCGGGAAATTTCTATGTACATGTATTGTAGTTTGGGATGACACTCCACTCCACCGTCTGTGATGTGCATGATGCACAGACTTCAACCATGGGGCAGAAGACTTATTAAAACTATTTCGGCGTGTTTTGGTGGATGTTAGTTCATCTTAGAGTATTCCTCTTGACCTTGGTTAACAAAACAAAACTTTCCTTTGTTATGGCACTTCCTGTGTTTCCACCTATGCAACTAGTTCTAAAAGCTGGAACGGCTGACAACGTTCAACAATAACGAGAGGTCTCGGAATCCCCGGTAACTGATGAGATACATCATTATTGAACGATTCATATCGACAATACGGGGAGACATACAGTAAGGTATTGCAGAACTACCATGCTGGGTAGTCCTCCAACGTAACGACCGATTATTACCGAACAAACAACCAGAACTATGCATAGACCAGCCTCTAGATCCATACCGTTCTTCTACAGATTATTCTTCTTATACATCGAACCGGCCTCCACGATCCTTGGGGCCTACTACGCCTACTTTCAGCCGCAGATATATCTGGAGCTTACACATGCCTCCTCGGCACCATCCTCATCGGAAACAATCCCTACAGGGACTAAGGTTGTTCTCAGTCAGCTGGCAAACTTGTACCTCCTGTTTACCCTGAATGAGGGACTGGTATTACGTTGCACTTCGGATGTGCGAGTGTGGAAGACGCTTTTGTTCGGTCTTCTGGTTGCAGATCTTGGTCATCTACACAGCGTTTCTCCCCTTGGCCTATCCATATACTGGACCTTCTGGACCTGGAATGCTATTGACTGGGGAAATATTGGCTTTGTCTATCTTGGAGCATTAACAAGGGTCTCTTTCTTGATATATAGCAGTAAGAATAAGGTGGATGACAAAGATAAAAGACTGACAACTCCATCGGAATTTGAAATCGCGAAGAGACGACGTTGAAATTTTCATCATCGGAATATCTATCGCTAGAGCTAGGTTCCAAACCTTAAGACCCAATTGAAATGGAAAGACCCAAACAGCCGGTACGGTATCCACGTAACTTTGCGTCGTTACTCCCCTTGATTCGAATAGGAGATGAGAAGAGACATCGAGTGGTTGGACCCAGTTACCCAGTTCCTAAAACTACCAGCCAACCCGGTTTACCATCCAAACATCAACTTCTAGACTTCAATTTTCGGTACACCACGTCACCATCACCGTCGAGAAATCTTAACCCAGGAAAAAACGGAACAGTGGTACAGATAATTACTGCTGATCACGCTTCCGGATCTTTCCGCTCAGAAGAGGCTGAAGCTACGATATCGCATATGACCGAGCGGTGATCAACTTGTAGTTCTTCTAGAAGATATGTCATCTGCTGAACCTTTCTCTCTTTTCTTAGGGACGGACGGCTCTTTCCTGTAGTGGCTCATTGAGCCTCATAATCTTAACAATTACAATGCAAGGGCTTCATCTCTCTACGATGTTTGGCTGCTGAAAATCTACCACCATCCTCACATGCGTCCTGTATTAGGTTAGACGAAGATTACCACTTCCTCGTTGCCTGTATCTCAGTATCGCTAGCAAGCACAACGTAGATTGACAGATTATTCCGAGCTTAAAGGCCGGGGCACGCAAATTCTTTCCCCATTTCTTCCCCTCTTGGACCACTGGTCTTTTCCTGTCGATATCCGCCCTCAACTTCTCTGCAAGCTCAATATTATTGCTCCAACCATGGATGTATGAGAGAAAAACACAAACTTTTTCCTCATCAAAACTACATATGACTCAAAGCACGACTAGCTCCGAAAGAGAACAGATCGCTCCTGGAAAGGTAGAGGACTATAAATGAGTGTGCTCGCCCGTTCTTTAGATACTCAGCATTGCACTCATCCTATTGAGCTCTTCTCCTAAGGGAAGCCCTCGAGAAATCTTGTAAGCGTAAACGGGTTCCCTTGTCTCTGGTAACTCTCCTGCCTGGACTTTGCCTCCTCCGAGAACTCCACTCTCCGAGATCTTTTCTCCAAAATTTCTTCCCTTTAGATATCATTCCCAGGGGCATCAAATTTCTTCCTCCATAATTCGTTTTCTTCAATCTGTTTCAAACCCCACTTCCCCGAACACCTCCTCTTCGGCAGAAATCCTTCTGTCTAGACTAGGAATCTCCTTGTCTTTATGCTCACTTCTTTTGAAGGCATCTTTTCGTATCTGATCCTTTAAATCTAGTTTAGTAGATATGATTGATTTATTTTAACTTATTTTTCCAAAATGCCCTTGTTTTCACTCTTCACTTAATGCCAATCTCCTCTTTCCCCTACCCTTTTCAATACTCCTTTGTCCGAAAGCTCTTTTCTCTTAGTGTGTTCTACTTAGCTGGTATCATTAATATAATGCCGCCTTTCTCTAAAGAGGCCCCTATGTCCTTGAGATTACGCATAACGCAATTAATACAATAGACCTAGGGGCCTACAAATTCATATGATCCCCTTCAGTTGACACTCAACCTTCAGTATATTATATAATTAATTTCTGAATCAATAGAAGATCTTAGACACATATTCAGTATAAGAGCTAGTTCAGATGACCTCATAAGGTTCCCAAGTGCTTCAATAGTAAGTTGGAGGTTATTTTACATCTTAGTACATACTTTTCAGACCACGTAGTGCCCAGTCCTGTAGATATATGAGAGTGAGATACGTCCGGAAGAGCCAAGAATGGATACCCCAATCGTCTGATACAATCTGTCGACAAACTTGCATAATGCAAAAGTGAGAAGTGTAATCATACCCATCCTTTTCGACTGACGACATGAGGTTTAAGGGGTTAGTCGGACTCTGCGATCAGTAGAAGAGAAAACGCTTATAGATTATGAGAATGACAATATGCAAAGAGATTAAGGCTTATATGAGTGTCAATCTCCTGGTCTAATTTCACTTGGGTTTGATAGTTGTTAGACGAAGTTGAGATAACCCTTTTCATGTGTCTACCACGCTAACTTGATAGAGAATTACCTAGTCGGGAAGGGGTTTCATACCTTCACCCGCAGTCGTCTGATGGTACAAAACTGAGATATTTACTTCCGTCGAATACACATCCATGCAAGGTGCAAGAGATGTAGTTCATCAAGTAGCATAGTAGTGGAGGAATTTACCATGATTACCTTAAATAGTGTCGAGCATCCCATCGTACTGCCTCTCGGCGAAGTGTTCATAACAACAGCTGAATCCCATAAGTATCCCAACCCCGAAGCATGCATCGCTAAGACCAGACCACTGTATTCATCAGAACGTCTCTTCTTCAACCTCTCCTTCAGCCTCTGCCGGAATTTCGAACCCCTCCTGTAATGTGTCAGCATTGGTCTCATCACCTTGAGGAGTGGTAGTCACCTCAGTTGAATAGAGAATATTCTGAATCTGCTTCAATAGCCCATCATCTTCCTTCTCTAGCTCCGGATCCGCATCCATCGCCTGCTGAATGAGCAGCTCAATATCCCTCAGCTTGCTGAAATAGAAGTCCCGTTCCCTCTCGAGCCCGCCCACTGTCTCCTTGAGGGCTCCGATCTCCTGTTGTAAAGCTGCGGTCTGAGCACCACCCATTGGTGTACGTGTTCGTGGTGCGGCCGAGTTGCTGATTGGGGCCGCTCGTGCTTTACTTGCGGCTCCGGAGGAGGTTCGGGGTGCAGACGCTGGTGGTGCTCCAGAACCTTTCCGTCTGCTAATAGCATCATAGTCTCCGCCGGGGTAGTATTGGTCCCAGTAGCGCTTACTGAACTGGAGAAACTCAAGGTTGTCCTGCATCTTACATTTTACGAGCTGTTCGACGGGAATTATGCGGTCGATGTGATGTTTGGTAAAGCAGGCTGAGTAGGAGATATCATTAGCGCAGAACAGTGATGAGGAGGTGCTTAACCTACTTTGCAATATCTTGAAGTTCTGTAGATATGCGTATTCTGTGTTGACATTGAACTTGACCCTTCCCATTGGTATGTCCACTGGTAGACGAGGTTAGTAACAGGTGAGGGATAGTCCGGAACGGATTATGCATACGAAAGATGCTATCAAATACTTGACATAGTGCGGCTCTATTGGACGGTTAGTGATACCGTATGCACCTAAAATTTACCTCTCCCGCGCAACGAGCGCATCCTGGAGGAGGAAATCACGTACCCAGTTCCGCACTGCTCAACTTTGGTGATATTAAGCTGGAGAAGGCTGTTCAGCCACGCGAGGAGTTCTTGTCTGTGTACGACGGACCGAGAGGTTAGGATACTGTTTGTAGGGAGAACCGCTGAAATTGCAGCCTACGGCGTACCTTGACTCGCCCATCGTGAATTATGAGATTGATGGCGTGGGGTGATGCTTCGGGTAACAGCTAAATCGTAGCTCTTGAGAGAGTCTAAGAAGAAGCGCGTTGCAAACTTGACTTTTGGTACTGTTGTTGGGGTGATTGAAGATTGAGGTTGGATGCCGCTAAATTTTGAAGATGCCTCTATTCGCAAACTCCATCATAACCTTATTATTGCCCCGCTGGTCTGTGCACGTCGTCCCAGCGACTCGCGCCAAGAAGTAAAGTAGTACCGAAAGATAAACGGTCGCTCGGACGGACAGGATATGTCATGCATTCCGTTGTGAAAACATCATCAATTATTTGTTCATATATCTACATCATAAAGCGCTGATCGTGTACTATCATCTCATGTCCAAGAACCGGTTCCAACTCCAAGACTCCCTCAGAAATCGCTATTCCGTTTTCTTGCTCCATTTCAAGTACCTTCCGGTTTTGCATAATACTCTCTTCTTGGTACACTCTCATTGCTAGGAACTGGAGATCTCTCCGTGTACTTGGGTGGTTCATTCATTGCCTTATTCCTCCTCTTCCTCTCTCCGTAGAACATGGAAACTACCCATGTCAGCCATACGATTCCGGCAACTACACCATAGATGATAGGCCCGGTTGTGGTGTTGTTGGCGAGTTTGAAGCCCAGGCCGCCGTTGATGATACCTAGGGTAATGGCGACACGGCCTAACCAGATATGCGCGTATGACCAGAAAGTTCTAGCACTGTATTTCTGGAAAAGAAAATGATGAAGTATCCCAAGAAATGGTTGAAAGAAGATAAGGACAAGTAGGATAACCCCAATAACCGGATGGTAACGATCAGTCTGGAATCCATATTATTAGCAGCAAGTTCTGTTAATGGTGTGGATATAAGCAAAGCTTACCAAGTCTGCTTTTGTCGCAATGTAGAGTCCAAGACCAGCACCCGCTATGAAGAGGAAGTACGACATTACTTGGAATGCAGCATGAACCCAAACGAGGCCGGGAAAACTGAATACACGGATGAGAATTCCTCCGACAGGGAAGAATATCGCGAAAGCAAGACAAGCTAGTACACCATGTGCAATGAGCATCGTCCTATCCCGGTCAGCAAAACCACCGTTGGAAGCACCGAACACTCCGGTATTAGTAGAACCGCTGGTAGTTTCGCCATCCTCATCGCAATAGTTTGTATTATCATCGGTGTTCTCACTATCATCATCTCCAGTACCGTAGCCATAGGATCTTTTTCCAGACCATGGTGAGCCAGTAGGCCAGCTTCCATACCGTCCACTTTGCCAGGGTCCATGCCAATCGTCACCAAATCGACTGGTCCAAGATGCCGGTGGTGTGGTTGGCCAAGCAGTGCTCCAACTATCAGGGAAGACCTTAGTTCGGTACTGTTCCGGTATATTGGAGGGATATGATGACGGCCAGTTGCTGATTAGTGATGCGGGACCTCCCGTTGTCGAAGATGGTCGAGGTACACAATTAGTTGCCGCTACTTGTCCACTGTTCGTGCTTGAGGTACCGGACCCACTTGATTCTCGAAAAGGATTGACGCTGTCTCCGCCTGTTGCGGAAGAAAATCTGAATTGGAAAGTCCCATGATCATCGTGTCGGCTAATACTTTCAGATTGGTCGTCGCTGTTGAGAGGGTCACCAGGTCTTTGAGCCCAGATGAAGGAACCAGAGTCCCCCGAGAAATCCGTATCACCTCCTGACCATGATTCACAGTTTGAGCCTAGAAACTCATTGAGAAACGATTCGATTGGAATAGGCTCAACTTTACTCACATAGAATATTCGCTGTCATTATACCGTTTGACACACCACTTCCTTCGAGAAGAGTTATTTGAGCATCGGAGTTGAAGTTCGGTTCACTATGACCTCGTCCCAAGCGAGGAGAAATAGTAACATTATTCCCGTCTGCGGAGGTGTATATGACGAAGATGTTAGCACCAGACATAGATGTGCCTTGTCCTAATGCTACCCAGGAATTCGTCGTGGGAGAACTGATTTGGAAATAGACATCTCCACTCCCTGAAGAAGCGGTAGCATCAGGAATGTTCAAGCTGTAACAGACGTCCGTATCCGGGCATATTCTCGCAATCTGTGCATAGGTAATAGAACCTTAGTATTGTCAGTAAATCGATCATCACTGAGGCTTATACTAAGTTTATACCTAAACTCAAGAGAGCCACTATTGCTCTATTTTTGGGCAAAACCGCCATTGACAATAACAAGTGAAAAGAAATATTGGACGAGAACTAAGATAGAGTGAGGATAAGATAGGATAGGGACTTGGTATTGGAATATATCCTTTGTCTAGGAGACGCGTAAAAGAAGGCTGAGTTTCTTTATTCTAAGGTACCTCTGTAAGGTTGTTCAGTCACGCTGTGATTGTTATAGACCTGGATCCTTCCGCATTCACCTCATGTATTCTCGGGCCCGCAATGAACATCAGTAATCGATGACATAGAAAGACAAGACAAATGGAAGATCATACTTCCTCCAGAATAGAAAATGCTCTGAGTAGTGATTTTCAGCTAACCCGAAGTGGGGATCCGTTGGCCGTCTGTGAAGAGCACAACGCATCCCCACGGTCGCGCAAACCTAAGGGCAATGCTTATAGACATCTGCCGCGCGTCCATACATGAAGCTTTTGAAACCTACCTGCTTATCTCTACTATACTGAGCTTCAAGCACCTAACTTGGCATTGGAGACACAGAGATGGGAGACTTTGGAAGTTGGGACGTCGATTTTGTCTTCGGGTCAACTGTTTTCTGGTGGAGGCTGAGCCATCCCCCGAATCAGACGATGTGCATACGCTACGATGTGAAGTTTACATACTGTCATTGGTTCTCATACACAACATTCGACCGCAATAACCCGGTTCGGATAAGAGCATTGAACTATTTCCTATGCACGCTATGATCTGCGCGGGAACTAACCCTTAGCGCTTGCAACTAGACGCGTAATGATACGTTTCAGATCATTTCACATTCCAAATCTTTCAATTTCAAAGACGCGGAATCCTTCCCTTCTTGCAACCCCTTGGTGAATGATCGAGTAACTGCTTGTATGTGCAGTACAGTACAGTACAGTACAGTTAAAACCAACAGCCATTGCTGCTGGATGATTAACTGTTGAGATATGCAACCAGAGTAAGAGCTTGGGTTCTATTCTACTATCTTTTCCATCTGGGATGACACGTTAACCAGCGGCACTATAACTATACATCCAATCAGCCGCTGATCTCTGGTGCGTGGACTGCACGCTGAACACCATGATTGAAGCAAGAAGCCTGGTTAAGTCTGAACAAGATGCGACTTTGTCCTTACTCCTCTCTATAGTTCTATTCGACAAATTCAGAGAACCATCACGATGATATACATCGCCTATACTTGAGCCAACACTACTCTTACAGAGACCGTGTGTTCTGCTCCTCCTGAATCTTGCAGCTGTACAGTACCATTGTGAAGGGTGGTTCTTCTGACTTTGTGTGACTGCCATCTCCTCAACTGAAGTACTATTATTGGCTGGGGCTTAAGGGACGTGTAAGTTGTCTGAGGCTTGGAACGTCGTAAGCCGAGCATGTATCCAACGTGCTCGACTAGTACCGTAAGGAGAACTATACAATCTATCCTAGTTAACATGTTTGGAAAATGGCTTTCAACCAATGACAGTTTCCTAGGATTGGATAAGGTCGCAACATACCCATATCCTCTCTGAGTTATCAAATTGTTATGCTTCGGATTCCTCGCATACTTGCTATTGTGACATTATATCAAAAAGATTATAGTCGTTAAGATATTTCAAAATCCTCTACTTCTCATATTCGAGCTCAACAACGTCTTCACGGCCCGCTTCATATCCCATTATAGTCCATCTAGCCAGAAGCTGACAAAATTGGACCAAACTATCTCACTGTCTTTCTATCGCACGGGGCCGCTCCCTTTAACGCAGTTTATTCCAGTCACATGTGGACCTACGTTCTTCTCTGTTAGTTCTTCAACGTCATCCATTGCAGTGAATAGGCCGAATCTATAATTCAAAAATCACCACCAGATTGCTGCGACAAAGACACGAAAGACGCGTCGACTGACAATTCTCATTTGGTTACGATTCTAACTTAGGACTACGGGATCGAATGATGCTATTGTATACAATTTCTCGTTCATTTGGACAGAAAATAGTTCCCGAATATATAGAGTGTTTCTCGATTTAGTAAGCTTGACTCAAGGACGCAGGACAATCTGTCAGAGCTCTGGGTAGAGTTGACTATCGTATTATTCTCAGATTAGGCTGTAATCTGCTGATCTTGAGACTCGTCGATAGCCTTCACGATGGCCCTGAGCCTTAGTATCATATGGCCGCTCCAACATATTCTTCTCTTAAACATCATGCAGAAATAACTGTATCTCATATTGAAAAGTCTTCTCTATTTTATCAGCCAATACAGTTTCGACGCTGACAGTAATGCGCTTTAGAGCCCTACTATGATTGGGCACCCTATCGTCACCAGCAAAACAAAAGTATGGTCGTCATGGTGGACTCTAGTGACTCCCAATCTCATCTGGGAAAGGCAACTTCATTCTATTTGTCCAATTTTCTACAAATTATATCCAAAGGGCCGCGCTCGGTTTCATCGTTTAACCTCACTACCAAATGCCACGAACGTCGGCTTACCACAGAGATTAAAAAAACTGCTGAGCTTTGCTATTTTGTCTACGTTATAGTATTGCTGTAGATTGCCGGTGATAGTGGATTTATGGACCATGTAATTCTATATATCGCTATCTCATTTATAGTCTCTGATATGATAATGAGTCGGTCATCCTGCAGCAAAACTTAGATTTGTCAACCCTTTTATGATATTCCCTTTTTCATCAAGCTTCACTGAGGAGATCTGAATCACACAGCTCATCGAGACGGTGACTCACAATCTTTGAAACCCCAATTTATTCATCTAGACCTGTGTTTAGGTGTATGAGAGATACATATACCCGTCGCAGCCTTTGATAAGCGGTGGGTTGACTACGGTAGTTCATGCAGCATGCTACATTGAGCTTGGTTCTTTCAGATCCCCCGCTTTACAGTTTGTTTATGGCAGGATACTGTTTGCAACATATCAGTGATGATCCTTATAATCGGAAATTTAAATATCGCTGAAATACATTATACTCACCCCTGTTTCCAGGTACAGAAAAAACGGAACTGTATAACTAAACTAGCCTAACTGGCATGCTGGAAGCTTATTGCTCTGGAACACCATACGAGGTACTGAAAACGGTTCTTCAATTTGAATTATTAGAAAGATAGTAACCTAGCATATGCAGATTGGTCTCAAACATGGGAAACTTGCAAAAGCTCCAATCGCTCGGTGCATCGACTTCTATATGGGTCTATTTGAAAAGTCTGCTAAGTTAGACTGGGACCAGGTCCAGCGAACTGCATCACAGTTTGAATCAACATTCCAAGAGAAATGGCCAACGTATCTAAAGGAGATGCAAGGTAAATGCGCTAGAATCAAAGACATGGGGAATCATAATGACCTGGCGTAAGGTATTGCTGATGGAGCTGGAGTCAAGCTCATCGATATTCTCGCTATTAATGTCCGCACCGAGATTGCATTCGGCCTCTTTAGCGATGGCTGTACTTCCGTATCATTTATGACGGATGAAGCTAGTTATATAGCTCAGAATTGGGACGTAGGTATCCATTTGCTCAATCTCCGCGCTCTAGCTAACTGCAGAAGTGGGCAAGAGCGCAAAAGGACAACATTCTCCAACTCACCATCGAGCAAACAGGCAAGCCTACCATCAAAATCATCACTGAAGCCGGTCTTATCGGCAAGATAGGTCTCAACTCAGCCGGTGTAGGTATTTGCTTCAATGCCATCCGTGCGCAAGGTATGGATCCCTCGCGGGTCCCTTGCCATGTCGCTCTCCGAATGGCTTTGGAATGTAGCAGTATGAATGAAGCCGTCCAAAAATTGGATTCATTTGGCGTAGCCTCATCCTCCTTCATGCTTATCGCAGATCCTATCAGTACCATTGGCTTGGAATGGTCATCCATAGATGTCCAAAAGCTGCACGCGGATTCTAAGGGATGGATTTATCATTCGAACCATTACTTGCTCGAGCACCCTGGGGTCCATGATACCCGTTGGGTAACTGATAGTCTATTCAGAATTGCCAGGATCAAGGAGCTGAGGAAACAGTTCTGTGGCGAGAAGCAGAGCATTGAGGGTATCAAGGGGATGTTGAAAGATGAGATGAACTTTCCAGCAGCAATTTGCAGAGCTGAGGAGCAAGGGGTTGAGTCCGAGACACTCTTCAGTATCGTCATGAATTTGACGAAGAAGAGAGCGGAAGTTACAATCGGACGGCCGACAGAACCGAGGGAACATCTCGTGCTTGAGTTCTGATTACGGATCACCAGTTGATGTCATCAAATCTTCATTGCGAAAGCGTACATAGCTAGGAATCCAAACACCCTTCCTAAGCCTATATCAGAATACTTGAATCACTCTCGTAAGCCATATAGTTTCAATTTCATAACCTCTAAGTCTCTGTTTCCTTTTACTTCTTCTCCCCCTCTCCCTCCTCCTTCTCCTTTTTACTACCCCATCCAAACCACCCTCCCGCTCCTTTCACACCAGAACTGACGCCGCTACCCACCGCTCCAACACCAGAACTGACACCACTCCCCACCCCCTTTGCCCCACCGCTCACACTGCTCCCCACATATCCCGCTCCAGCACTCACATTTTCCCCAAAACTCTTCCCCTCCTCATCTTTCCCGCCCCTCTCGGCACGAGTAATCCCCTCCTTTGAAACAGCGTCGCCGGCAGGTTGTAAGAGGCCGCCCTTGCCGACTTGACCAGAGACGAGGGAATTGGTGGAGTCTTGGAGGGTGTCGACTTGGGATATGCCGGTGACTTTGGTCTTGTCTAGTTGTTCTGTGATAAGTGTTAGCTACGTTTTTGGGCTTAGGTAGGAGAGTTGGATTCTGGGGGAGAGTATGGGAAAGGAGCGGATGCAATGAGAATGGGGATTGGAGTGGGTGACGAAGGGAGATGAAAAGGAAAATTGGAGGAGTTTGACCGGAAGAAGAAACGGGTAGGGAGATCAAGTAGAGACGGAGAAAGAGTGGTTAGGAGGATCAAGAGGGGAAACGATGCTTAAGAAGGACGATAGCAACACACGTTTTGTAGCGTAAGAAGCTTTATTGTCCTTGCCAAAGTATGAGAGATATTTGTCTTCGATCCAGGGGACCCAGTTCTCGTATTGTTCGTTGTATTTCTGTTTGGTCCACTCCATCTTTGAGAGGATAACTGAGTAGGATGTGCTATATGGAGAAGTTAGATGAAGTTTATAGAAGAGTTTGAGCTATTAGAATAGTACGGGAAATCAGCGTACGTTCTCTTGTAAATTTATATCTTATGTATTTATACAAAAGAGGTTGTCGTTAGTGGAGATGGGGTGATTTAGAAGAACAGATGCACTACGGTAATAATATTCAGATAAGATAGAAAACAGTCTAAGTTGCTATATATATACTATAGACATTATGTCTGTCAACTCTGACCTCACAAGTCTACATCAGCAGGTTGTGGCTTGCGATGGGTGGTGAGGGCAATGTACGTCATATAACGAGACTCCTGGTTCACCTTGGTTGCAGAGAGCAAGGCAGCTCCCTGTTCCAGCCACCCACCATTGAGATATTCTACATACCGCTATGTGGCTGCAAAACAACCGTCAAAATGCGCTTATTACTGAAGATTGAAACCTGATCGATGTGAATTTGAAAGCCTTGCTCGAATGGGCGCGGGAGCTCGAGATCAGCGAGAACTTTAAGCGATTCCCGAGCAAGAGATTTGTGGTACTGTACGAGTATCATAAGCTCTTTTCCTATCTCTATAAGATAGAATGTACTGTCATCTTTATAGACATCCTATATAATAGCGCCCGTTACTAGTTTGAAGGGTATATAAGCTCCTTCTACGATACTAAGGGTAACAGAATTACAGTAAAAGGCGCTTTCATAAACTGAAAGCAGAATCAGCATGCTACATACCTCTATAGCTTTGGAATCAAAAACTCCTTCGCCTCCTCCTCACTAACATCTGAAAACTTCCACTGTTTCTTGTCTACTAGACCCAACCTATTCGCTCTTATCTTCCACCACACATCCTTCCTATTCCCTCCCAGCTCTCCACCGAGCACTTTCTCCTTAAGTTGGCGTAGGACATCATTATACACCACCGGCTCTTCTGAATCAACCATCTCGTTCCTTAGCACACTCAAAGCTTCAATGGCACGACCGTACCCGCTATCCCCTACGCTGTGGCGGATGTAGTCTTGGATGATCTTCGACATCTGCTTCGCTGCGTCCTTGAGGTCGGATGAGGAAGTCGTGGAAGCGAGGTACTGCTTGAACTCGGGGATTGCGTTCTCGGGAGAAATCTTACTGCGTTTGTTGCTGTTGAGGAGGGCATCGACATCGAGACCTGATAAAGGACGTTCAGTTTCCCGGTTGCGTTTGCGACCTTTGACCTTTGGTGGAACTTTCTTGACGTCCGCAGCTTTGAGAAGGGTCGAGATAACTGACTGTGCGTCTTCTATGAGTTCTGTAGGAGGGCCTGAGTATTTAGTCAAGATCTCACCGGGAGGTGGGATATCCTCTGCTGGGTGTACTGCTCGCCAGCGGATGGCTTGGTTTATGCGATGGAGAACGGGGGAGTAGGTATCTTCGAGAGCAGCATACTCCACGGGATTACTGGTACTTGTCAGTCAATAAAAAGGTAGTCAGAGTGACACGTACCCATCCTCATCCTTTTCATAAGTGGATAAATCCATACGATCAACATAATCGCTCATTGCTTTCATCAGATCATCATCGGGGAGGTTCCGATGTTTATAGTGCGTAGCTCCACCCACAGTCACCACTTTATCAAGTGGAGGGAATCTATAGCCACGCATATCCTCTGAAAATGGAAGCTCCACATCGAATAGACCTTCAAACTCCGGTTCAATGCAGTGTGCTAGCAGCACAATGACCGGGTCTCTCCCGGCTTTCGGAACGAGCCTAGCGATCGCGTACGTTTCTTGTTCAAACAAGGCGTGAGCCAAGGAAGAGAGTGCCATTGCAGCCTTTTCATTTGCCTTTTGAGCTACGATAATGGACACTTTTGACATGAGCATATAACGGTCGAACTACTTTTTCCGTTAGCATAAGGATACTAGGAATAAAGCCGCTCTTTGACACAGATGTACCTTGTCGCGAGGAATGAAGCCCATGATATCAAGACAAGCTTGTGTCTCAATTTTCAATGCCGACATATCTGACCCACTGATATGTACCGCAGTAGATCCATAAGAGTACCCCTTTTCAAGCTCGTTTTCAGTAACCTCTTTCTTTCCTCCTGGGGCCTTCTCGTCGTTGACTTGATAAGTGCGTGCTCTATGAATAGCTGCGAGCTCGTTCTTCTGTCCGTCTTCGTCATCATTACCATCCTGCATCGTAACGGATGATTGACCACTTGGCTCTCCGCCTGGGGCATCAGATTTGATGACGAATGAACTAGCTGTAGGAGGTTTCGCTACTGCAGTTTTCGGGTACCTCTCTACATCTATTGACAATGCGGATTCGTATTCTTCAGGATTACCAAGAGTGAGATTGCCTTTGAATGACTGAACAGGTCTGGTTGGTTTTACACGGGGAATTGCAAGCTCAGCGACAGCCTCTGCAACGGTTCCAAAGTCGCCATCACATTCTTCCACAAGATCTTTAAGGAGCTTTTCATTTTCGAGCTGCGAATATATTTAGTATGAATATGCCATTAGTTGTTAACCAGCATTGAAATGCTCACCTTTTCAGGATCTTTATTTTCTTCCTTGAAACCAAACTCTGGATCATCAAAATCGATTCCCCTGAGAAAGTTAGGATAATAGAGCATATTGTAATCCTGAATCCCATATGTACTTACAGTATCTGAAGCCTCATATCATCTTCTTTGATTTTAGCCACAATCCCCTCAAGACCATCAGGATCCATTTGACCACGACCGTTTGTTATCAAAACAATCTGCCTGCGGTACTTGAGTTTGCGACATTGCTCATTGATCATTTGAATTGCAATGATCAGTGCAGATATTGCTATTCAAGATCAGCATCAATAGTTTCCTGAACGATAGGAGCTGAAATACCATCTCCCTCTTCCGTTTTGCTAGGTCTAATCAGATCTTTTAATCTACGGATATCTGGCATCAGAAACCTTGAATGTAAGTATTATATCATACGGAAATTATTGGCCATTGCTCTTACTGGCCCAAGGGTGCGAGGACAGATATATTTTGGTAATTATCATCGTCCTCGCCATTGAGGGCATTATTAGTGCCTATTAGAGATCAATATCAAACCCGCTTCTAGTTTATCATTTGACTAACCGTCTGTCCGCAATGCAACAACACCAACTAATAGCGTTTTCCGTCCGGTTGAGACCTTTTCACCATCGTCATCATCTTCATCATCGTAATGCACCTTTTCAACGCGTAAAACAGAAAGAAAACAACGCAAAAGAGTTGGGACTAACCTACCGTCGTTGCGATTCTATCCCAGATATAGTGCATCGCCCAGTCGAGATCTGTTTCTGAGCGATCGTTGTTCTTCTCTCCCATGGACTTGCCTACATCAATGATGTAGACTGTCGCCTCTTTGTCCGCCATTGTGAAATTGAATATGATTTCAAGGCGGATGAAGGATTATAAAGAAGATAAATCTGTCGATAGACATCATTGGTAAATCCCGTACTCTTCGACCGCAAGGCAACTGTTCAGGGATAAGCTAGGTATAAAACGCGAATCGCGTAGCCACGTGATCTTCCATCGCTAAAGCGGGATAGCGAGTCAGGTACGTCACTTAGGTTCTCCTCTTTACACTCAAAAGGGAACTATCCATTTTTCTATTTTTTCTTTACAGTTCACCTTCGATTATAACACTGCATCTCCCAATAATGCATGCTCAACCCTTAACAAATTGCCTAACCCACGTGTTGGGGCGACATATTCAGGCACACCTAGGATCAGAATCTCCATTGGCCACTATCAGATCGCTTCGGCACGTAAACGTCAAGCTTGGCCGATACCGTAGACAGCTTCCTTTTCCTGCATTGTTCCCGGAGGTGATGATAAACAATCATCCAATAAAAAACACATGTGCTTCAATCGCTGTTTTTTGCCAGATGAGCTTCGTCGTGTTAAGCAACTCAAGCTCGGCTGGACAAGGATATCAATCCATGATGGGGATCCGGGAAAAGAGTACGTATAGTATGATATACACCATGGACCATGCAGCGAGGATTGTACAGGTACTGGGTAAGATGATGGGCACTATATAAGGTAGGCAATCTATATGACCATGTTGTCTTGCATTTTCCTTTTACCAGGTTATTGGGTTTTCTGAGGAACTTTAAGAGCTAGGAATATGGTTTCGAGGTCTTTCACGCTTGTGGCGGGAGCAACTGTGCTCAATGGAGTGGTGGCAAGCTTATATGGAGAGAGTCCGCTCAACCACACATGTATATTAGGTATTACAATTCCCTTCCCTTTCCCTTCAGACGTCCTTCTTCACCTTCTCCCTTTCTCCTCACCCCCATCCGTACTCCGGTCCTCACCAATGTCCACGGCCCAGACTAAGTCCATCTAGAAAAGCCTCTTCTATCTTGTCCTCCTACAAATATCTCCACCGTCGACTCTTGCTGTAGTGAAGCATTTGGAGGCCTCCTTCTCGCCACTCAGTTTTGGGACACCTATACTGGTCTCGAAGCGCAAGGCCAGTTGCTCCCGAAGAAGACATGGACACTCCACGGCTTGTGGCCCGATTTCTGCAATGGAAGCTACACACAGTACTGTGATCTGGGCCGACAGTATGACCCGGATCCAAGCCCCAATACGACAACCGGGACACCATCGGGGACACCGGTCATTCCCTATACAGGCCCGGATATCGGAACCTTCGTCGAGGATGCGGGGAGAGCTGATTTGAAAGGATGGATGAATAAATACTGGATTGCCCAGAACCAACCCAACCCGGATTTCTGGGGCCACGAGTTCTCGAAGCACGCGACTTGTTTTTCGACCTTCGATGTTCCGTGCTATGGGCCTCATTACCGCAAGCATGAAGATGTGATCGACTTTTTTGAGACGACTATAATGTATTACCTGCGCCTCCCTACATACAAATGGCTCACCTCTTCCCATATCGTTCCATCCAATTCCACAACCTATTCCGTCTCACGCATCCAAAACGCGTTGAAAAAGAAATACGGGCATCTACCGTATGTTGGTTGTAGTGGAGCTAGATGGAACGAAACGGAGCAGGGACGGGGAAGTATGGATAATGGCCGCACTATTCTCTCAGAGGTGTGGTATTACTTCCATGTTCTTGGGCGGCCTCAGGATGGGAGGTGGAGGGGAATTGATGCGACGGGGAGTGGGACGAGTTGTGCGAAGGCGGACGGCGCAGTCAAATACCTGAAAAGAACACTAGGGTCGGAATTCGAGAACTGAGACGACCTCATGTATATCACAAAGCTAGCAGCAGTATATATTTCCCGTCATAGCATTAGTAGAAATCATCAATGAATACAACGCTCTATTTCTTTGACCCGTAAACTAAGGATTTTCTCATACGCTAAACATTGGCCCCGTCTCCGCCGGTACATATGCGTTACTTTATACACACCGCTTATAGAATGCAGCATCAAATTCTCTTATATAGCACTGACGTTCCCGCATCTTTAACCCCAACCGCACCCTTCCCCTACGCAAGCATTCCCCTACCAAATGCCCGGCAACATCGTCGCACGCCCCTTAACCTTCTCCTCCCCAAACTCCCTCGCGTACCACTCCCTCGTCCCCTTTGCCGTTATCCCCAAATTCACGATCACAAAGACTAACCCGAATAGCACCGTCCTATTCACCCACATGCCCGCCGGAGCCGCCAGAAGCGCCAGGGAGAGATAGATGATGCATTCGCAGGTATAGTGGGGGGTTAGTGTATAGGCAAAATTGGGGTGGGTAGGAAAGGTGTAAGGATTTTTGGGGAGGGAGGAGAGGTAGGCGTGAATGTCGTGTTGGAGGCCGGAGGCGAGGATGAAGGAGGGGAGGATTAGGAAAGTGCGAGCAGAGGGAACGGGGGGGATTAAGGAGAGGGAGAGTACTATGGACTTTAGGTTTGAAGTTGTAAGGGGGGTGTAGGAGTCGGCTATCGGCGGCATTGCTCGGAGGGCAGCTGGTGGAGAGTGAGTTGAAGTGTAGAAGGAGATAGGGGATGCCAGTAGGAGGTAGATGCGGAGAGGGAATTGATTGCTGTGTTGTGGTAGATGCTACTTACGGAGCCCTTCGATCCAGATAGCAATTCCCATGGACAGATAAAAGAGGAGACCTAGGACCCAGTGTCCGACCCACATAGTGGATTTGGAGGGCTTGCTCATGGAAAGGGATTCGTAGAGGCGACGTGTACCTTGCATTAGAAGAAGCAACCACGTTAAGGATACTTGTCTGAGAGACATAGATGGTCTTGAGGGACCCGAGTGGGCTGCTACGGGTGTAGAGATGATTTGGAAGAGCGAGCCATGGGTGAGAAGTTGGTAAGCCCAGAATACCGAAGAAGCCACGGAAGCAAGGTAAAAATGCTTAAACCAGCTGTGGGGTACCTGAAAATTTGCGAGGTAGTCGAGGAGAGATGTCAACACATTATTGCGTGCTGACGCAGTGTTTGCTTCTTTCTTCTGCTGAGGATCTTGGGTCGTGGTACGAGATCCATAGCTGACGAAACGGCTGGCTAAGGAGGGAATAGAGTTGATGAAAAGGATCTGACAGTGGGTAAGTTAGTTCCTCTCATTTCGTTACAGACAGGCTGATTGTCAAAGGATAGTTCTACAGTTGCAGCGGCGACGAGGAAAGATGCCTGGAGAGCTTGTGCTGGGTCAATTGCTGGATAAGCAGGAGATTCGCGGTCCATTTTCGACGCAGTTTTCTTGATAAAACCGGGAGAAGATTCTTCTTATACAGAAGTCTTGATGTAAGATCCTAAGTCGCGAAACAGTTGGTATACAGAGCGGAGATATCTGAAGATACTGTAGTTTGGTTTGGTACGATGGAAGTTGGGACGATTGGGTCAAGTAAGGTAGGTAAAAGGTATCGTATGTAACCTTAACTCTATCGTCCCGAGTCGCATGCGCTGGAGAAAAATCTTTTCATCTCAACTTTGCTCTTTTGCTACCACTTTTACAGGACCTCAGTCGTTTCTGGTGCTATAACATCGACTCCGATTTTGATGTTTCGAGATGAGGAGGAATAATTTTCATCGGTCGAAATGCAACGCACATGAGATTATTACATTAGGTTATTAGGTACCTTATTGATTACCTATTACACTGATTTTCTGCCAAGTTGAGCTAAACTCCTTAAACTCCCTAGAACTTACACGGCAGCCACGACTACTAGGTTGCTCCTTCCAACCCCCAAAAGCGCCCAGCCCTGGAAGCCCTGGAGCCATTCGATGCCTGCCATGTTCGTTGCCAGCGCCCGAATCTTCTTCCGATCGCACTCGCAACTCTCTTTTCCACGATTCCTCACTCACACTCCTCTGCCGCCTACACCTCCATCCTTCTCGTCTTACATATCTAAATCAACTCTCTATCCCGACATTCTCGATCCAGTACTGTTCTACCATTCCATCTGTACTTATTGATCCGTATATTATCGAGTCCTCGGTCACCTTACCTCACCAAGGGCCTCTCACACCGCTTGGCTCGCTCTGTCGCACCACGACCAGAGCTGTTCACGCCGTATAAAGGCCACACTTGGCCAGTATGAGGAGGATAGTAACGATAATACTCTTGTCAGCTCCAACGTGATGACAAGTAATGGTGTAAATGGCACTACAGAGCCTCTGGAGCGGAATGGCTCACCTGCTGTTCGTCCCAAGTCACCTCCAATCCAGAGCCCTGCTGCGAACCCATCGCTGGTGCCGCCTAAATCGTCTCCTACTCTAGAAGGTAAGGATCTGGGTGTAAGGTCTCCTCTCGCCAATGGAGACCGACCCGACTCGTCTGGTACCGATCGTGACGCTCCGAACGATTCCGAGGCGGAGACTGTTGTGCTGAACGGCGAGGAATCGCCTCACAAAAAGCAAGGAAAAGCCGTGAAACACGAGCGCGACGATGAAGATGAGGATCTCGCAAGGCGCAAGAAGATGGCTAAGTCGGAACCTGCCTCGTCTTCAAAGCACTCAGAACCAGAGAGGAGACGATCCACAGAACCTGAAAAACCTTCTTCAAAGCCTCGTCTAGCATCTGAGAAGAGCGATGCTAAGAGGAACGGGTTGTCACGGTCCGAAAATAGCGGTAACCGTCAATCAGAACCTGTCGCTGCCCGTACGTCGAAAGCACAGTCATGGAAAGGTGCAGAACCTGCGTCAAACGAACAATTGCATTCCCCTAAGACAGAACCACCCAACTCCCCAGGATCACGCACAAAGCTCCAAGAGAGGAGCTCCTCTACTGTGGAGACCAAGAAACGAAAGATCCGCGAGGAGCATCATCTCAAAAATATTGAGCCTCCACGCCAACGGCATCGCAGTGATGGTCCTGGGAAAGATTCAGCGGTTCATAGTCTGCGAAATCAACCTACCTCTCCTCCCACTCCGAATGGTAGACCCCATCGTAGGTCACTCTCTACTCAAACCGTCCAGCAGCCCTTGGCGCAGACACGGAAGAGGAGAGACGTGGCAAACCTCAATATTCATGATCACGACAGATACTCTGACTCGTCCTCCGAGACCTCTTCATCGCCTAGACCGCAACACCAAGCTGTACCTCGTCTTAAGCGTTCTTCACATCGAGCGTTGACATCACCCGTACGTGGGATGCCTCCGAAAAAGAACATTGATAGGTTTGGCGCTACAAGACTGGCAAGAGACTGCGAAAAGGGTGATCTTGAACTGGTTAAGCAGGATTTTGAGTTGGCTCCAGAAGAGCTCGATCAGGTCGACTTCGCTGGAATTGCCCCTCTACAGAAAGCAGCGTTGAATGGTCATGCTGATGTGGTGGAGTTTTTGATCAAGAAGGGTTGTAGAACTGATTGTATGTCTAGTGATCACGACACACCACTTATTGATGCTACTGAGAATGGCCATGTCGATGTTGTTCGTCTTTTGTTGGAGGTTGGACATGTTAATCCTCATCATCAGAATCGTAAAGGTCAGAGAGCTCTAGATGCTATTGATGAGGATAATGAGGAGACGGCCGAAGAACTCAAAGCTCTCCTCAACGAGTACATGCTTAAGGAACCCCTTGAAGAGAACGACAGTGCTAAGTCGACAACCCTTGCACAAGCTATGCAGAGCGAATCCGCTTCCAATCTTTTGTACAACGAATACAATGTGGAGACTTTGAGGGACAAAGCGGCAGAGGGCGATGTTGGAGCTGTAGCGCAATTGATCAGTGCGGACATCAAGCCGAACAATGCTTGTGGTATCGCTGCTTCTCGAGGAGGGCATGATGATGTCTTAAGTCTACTCTTAGCAGTCGGGCTTAAAGCTGACCCTGACCCTGCAAAACACTCTGAGACGCCGATGACTGTTGCTATCGGCAGAGGGCATCTCAAAGTCATCACACTACTTCTGGACCAAGATAATTTCGACCCCACCCGTCGAAATAGGGAAGGTAAGACGTATTGGGAGCTCTCTGAAGAACGACGTGGGCCTCGTTGGCAGCAGGAACGGGAATTGTTAAAGTTACGGTACGATTCGCACAAGACACAAAGAAGTCCGAATAGTAGAAGGAGACAGGCAGGTCAAGCCGCAAGTTCCAGCAAGCATCTCAAAAGGGAACAGGAAGCGCCTTCCCGTATGACGAAAGTCAAGACCGAAAGTTTAGAGAACGGAAAATCTTCTGTCCCAAAGGCTGCGGAACAGGTACCCCACAAAGCAAGAGGTCGTTTAATATCCGGAAAAGAATTATCAAGAGAAAGAGAAAAGCAACGACGGCGACGGCGTGTTGCTGAAGACTCATCTGATAGTGAAGTTGAGGAGACAAAGTCAGAGCCTCGGAGAACTGCTAGCGGCTCATCAGGGAAGTCGAGCAATATGTCTCCAGAAAGCAAATCATCTCCAGTAAAGCCTCTATCTCCTGCAGAGTCCAAGGAAGACGATGATATTATGGAAGACGACCCTCCACTCTCTTCAAAACGTTCAGGCGTGCCATTGGAGAAAGAGTCGAAAAGACATCAAGCGCAGCCACCGGTCACAAACAGTCCCGAACCGGTTGCAGTAGGGCCCTCTGCAGAGGAGAGACGAAAAGCCGAGATAATCGCGGAAAAAGAGAAGGAGAAGGCTGAGAAGGCGGAGCTTGAAGCAAGGATCAAGTCGGAACAAGAAGCAAGGCTTAAGGTCGAACAAGAAGCTAGGGATAAGGCAGAACTAGAAGCCAAGAAAAAGGCTGAAGAAGAAGCAGCAGCAGAACAAGCAAGGCTAATACAAGAGAAGAAAGCCAGAGAAGAGGAGGAAGAGCGGATAAAGCAAGAGAAAGAACAGCAGGAGCAAGCACGTAAGCAACAGGAAGAAGAGTACGCCCGGCAGAAAGCGGAACAAGCTCGCCGTGAAGAAGAGGAAGCACGAGCAGCTGCAGAACAAGCTAAACTTGAATCAGAACGTCAAGAACGTGAACGGATGGAGCGAGTAAAAAGACTAGAAGCGCTTCCTCGTGCTCTCAAGCGCGCTTTGAAATTGGGTCCTAATCGACCTCTTCACTTTCGAGGCAATGAGATGGGAATATCGGTCAATTTCCTGCCTGTCCATACGGTATCGCTCTCTGATATTGATCCAAATTGCGATCCAGCCACCAAGAATGAAGCATGGATGCTCAATTTCCAAGCCGTCGGCATCCTTGGTCTTCCCGAACTAGCTCTTTCGGAATATCCCGACTGGAAGCGGAGGGACACGACAATGCGGCACCGAGAGCGGTTTCTAGAGTCATACGACCTCGCACAACTAGCTCAAGATGTCAGGTTCCCGGTTGAGGGCACGAAAGAATTCAACCTCGGTGAGATCATGAACATCATGAAAGAGACGAGGGAGAAGTTTCTGAGCATGGAACCGCTCTTTTGGGTCAGATTCGACGATTTCGAAAAAGTTGTACCGCATTATAACCACTTGGATGGATTGAATAGCAATATACCCACCGTTACGTGTCATGTGGATGAGGTTTCGCCTGTTGGCTGCGAAAGCTTCCTAGATGTCGTGCTAGGGAAGGCTGTAAAGACTTGAGGATGCCGTATGGCTGATGTGACTACGAGAAGGGAGGATATGTTATACATTTGTGTGGAATAGCGTATATAATAGGTATCAGTCTCGGCTGTGCTGAGGCAATAATGCTATTCTTAATCACATAACCATCATTCCTGACCATGAATATTTGTGCGTGATGTAACTTTGGACCCTCTGGAAAATGGAAGGGACTTGGTGTATCAATTAAGCAGAATCAAGTAGGCTACCAAACTGCGTTCTGCTTGTACGTTGGATTATATACTTACCAGTGATCTTACACGCAGAACTGGGAGTAACACTATACCGGTGTGTTGCGCAGTAAGAGCGCATTATAAGCTGGGACGCAATATCCTAACGCAATGTGCGTTTTCGAGAAGCATTTAGGTAGAACGATACTCCTGCCTCGACCCCCTTTAATATGCAATCCATGTTATTTCCATGTATCTTCCCTCAGCACACTGGGACGCTAATAGTGACCTGTTTTCCAGCAGAACTACTTCCTTGTTTCCTGAAATGGTACTTCCCCAATGTCGCTTATACCTCGATTAAGAGGAAGGAGAGCCCACAGACCTAGGTACCATAAACACACTATATCGTTGTTTATTGCCATATATCTCATGGTACTCGTTGAAGATCTCTTAAGGCTCTTTCTTTCATGGCGAAGAGAACGAAGAAGGTTTGATGACTGCAGTGAAGGTAGCAAAGTCTCATGCTGTTGTTTACTGAGTAACCCGGCAAGAACTGTGGATCAGCTTATGGGCGCTCTCTTAAATTGAGATTCCTCTCTCTTCTTCATTCTCCCAATTTCTCTTCTCGATTATCCAGATTCTTTTCACGTTCTCCAATCCAAGTCCTCTCCTTCGACCTCGAGTCTATTCACCCTTTTCACCCTTGAAAGTTCCCTCTGCCTTCTACTCTGTTCTCAGTTGTTGGTATATGGAGAACATCTTGCAGAAGGACGATTTCTCTCTTAAGTCTCTATGCCGCTCGACTGGCTTTGGTGTGCCACTCCGGTGCAAGGCTCGCAATGGTGACCCCATACGTGGGCGTGGACTCAGTCACAGCGTAGAAACAATGTCAACCAGCCCTCGGTCCATTGCAGATGCGCAGACGGCGGAGTCGTGAGTTGCTCGCTAGTCTCATCATAGTCCAATGCTGATAAAAAGTTCCCATCTCCAGCGCCATGTTACAGAGGAGGATACGGTTCTCAAGGCTTCACTTCCAATGAAGAGTACCACTTTTGTTTGATATCTATTTGCAATAGATCGCATGATGATAAGACCGTGTCACCCTTCGAAGAGAATTGAAGAGGGCGAGGGGAGGTCGAGCTCTTTAACTATTTCGTCGTCGCACCCCACTCAGCAATCTTTTGCTGATAAACGAAATTTTTCCACGCAGGATCCAGTGTTTCGATTAGTTCGCTATCATCCGATGGTTCAAAACCGTTACTTCGATTATTCATCTTCTCCTTATTTTTGTTTTTGTTTTTGTTTTATTCCGAAACGAACGCTCGCTCCACTCTCACCCACGCAGTTCCGTATTTCGACTTGGTGGTTTTCATCTTACGTCTTCTCGCCGTTTTATTCGAATGGAGGACTTTTGGAATTGTGTGCTGGTGCGAGTGCTTAGTAAAAACTGCTTTTGAACGAAATAGATATACCCAAATGAATACCAATTTTTAGGCTTCTTCACAGCTTTACTTTACTTTTCTTCCTAGAAATTCTGCGTACTGTTTCCAACCCCAGTAGGGATAGATACCTCTCCTGAAGATGCAAAAGCTCCAACGATCGGATTAGGATTTAGTAACTCGATTCTGTAACATAGGTGAAATATCTCTTGGAAATCAGGAGGATGAAAAGGACTCGATAGTGCTTTAAGGACAGCGATTAATAAGGGATATTCAATGAGATCGTAGGCGCGAGTCATGCACCTGCTCTCCTCGTCATCTTCTCCAAGATACTCACCATCCTTCCAAACTACCACACACTCCATAGTAATGTCAATAATGTCCTCCCCTAATATCCTCATGACCAGCGCTCCTTACCACATCCTTAGGTTCGTTTTGCTAATCCCCCTTTCCCCATCTCCCCTCCGTACATACTACAAGTAACCCCACTAACCCCATATGCACACGACAGCTACGGCACCCTCCTCGGCAGCACCATCTTCCAGTCTTTCATCGGCGGCGTCATCGCCTTCAAGTCCCTCCCCCGCGCGCACTTCGGCCAGCTTCAGGAGAAGATCTTCCCGTACTATTTCAGCCTACAGACCGCGCTACCGATCATACTCGCCGTGACGTACCCGTCGACGACAAATGCACTCGGCGCCACCATAGCACCTGGCGGAGTCGCCGGTGTCACCTCCGCAGGGAACTTCTGGGAGGTTCTGGTACCCGTGGTGGGCATGACTGTGAGCGCGGCCGTCAACTTGGTGGTGGTCGGGCCGGCAACCACGGAGGTAAGGAGGGAGCGCGTCCATCTCGAGACGAAAGAAGGGCGGAAGCATGAGCAGACACCGCGCAGTGCCGAGATGGAGAAAATAACTAAGCGGTTCGGCATGCTGCATGGTGTGTCTACTCTCTTGAATCTCTGGGGCCTGGTGGAGATGGCTCGGTATGGTGTTCATTTGTCGAGGCGGCTGCAATATAGCAAGGTCTTCTAAGACCACAACGACTAAAAATGATTTCGATATCTCAGAATACAGGCTTACCGCGGAGGATGGTATGGGGTGAAGTAGGGGGATACTGCTGGTAATTGTACAGACGCTAACTGAAAGCTATCTTGACACCTATGCTAAGACGGAGACTGCCTCAGCTAACTGCTTCGGTACCTACAGCTTCGCGCCGAAAAGATGGGATATGATGATTGTGAAATTATAGCCGTTCCTAGAAGCAGATAGTCTAGTAAATAGATAACAATGATCTTAAGGTATTCTATCGGTCATTATATCATGAAACTCCCATAAACTAACCCATTCCCTATCAACCCATCTCCACCCTTTCCCTAAGCGCCTTCCTAAACCCGTCCCTAAGCCGTTCCCAAACCGCTTCACTCTCCGGCGGTCTAGGGGTTGATTTCTCGACAACCTTCACCAACCCCTCCGCGCCAACCCCCCTCTCCTTCCCATCTACATCCATCTTGGCCGCCTCCCTAACCTGCTTGTCCGCACCCTTCCTCACCGGTCCCTTTGCGTTACTGGGCGCGATTAGGGTACTGTCGAGTAAGTCTTGCCAGCGGGCTAGGTATATTCCCGGACCTAGCTTCGTCTGGGTGGACGACATGGTGGCCCGTAGGCGGTCGACGGAGGAGGACGACAGTCGGGCGAGGTAGGATGCGTGGGCGTCCGCGGCATCTAAAATGGCTTTGCGATCTTCTTGTGGGAGATCCAAAATTAAGGAGGAGAGAGTCTGTGTCATGGAGCCCGCGCCCTCAACAATGTCGGACGTTTCAAGGGGCGCACGGAACTGCTTCACGGCGTGGTGAGCGTACTCCTTGAACCACCCCGTCATCTCGGGTCCATTTTTCGCGATCTGGTGCAAGAACTTGTGGCTAGACGGGATGTGGCGCTTGATCAATTTCACAAAATCCTCTACGGAAGGTGCTTTAGGCTTAGAGACGGACTTCTGTTGTTCTTTCTTGCTAAACGGAGGTGGGAGCTTAGCTACTTTGATGAGATCCGTGATGAAGCTCTCCGCGTCGGTGACGGTATCGGAGAGGTCTACGGCATTATGACATGCTCTAATTATAGGATCGTACGCGGTGACGAGGTCGCGTACGGCTTGAGTAAGGTGGTCTGGAGTGGAGCGGCAGAGGATCTTGGTCAGCATGTCGCGGTCGCGGATGGAGAGTTTTAGGGAGAAGTATTCAAGTGCTAGGGTGTGTTGGTCCGCGTTTAGAGGAGTGGATACGGAAGCGTTTTCGGATATTACGGTGACAACGGATTTGGATTCGTTACGGGATTGATCGCGGGTTTGTTCATGTGCTTCTCGGGGCTTTTTGAGATAATCGTTTATTGCATCGAGATGTTCTTTGCTCGGGGCGTCTTTTTGCCTCTCGATTCTCTCGGCGCGCTTCTTGAGCTCCGTGGTGTCCCACCATAATGTGGTTGAAATGATTCTAGTACAGGGTATCAGTGAATTTAGGATTATTTTGGGAAATCCAGGCGTGCGGTCCGATGTATAACAGCAAGATAGAGACTTTAAATAATAAAATATGGAGGGGCTAGAAATCTAAATTTCCGGAAAAAAAGTTCATTATTAGGCTAAGGATACATTCAGATGTGTTGCATGAAGAGGGAGCATAGCCTACTGTTGCATCAAGTTCATCCCTTCATCAGGGGCTTTAGTGAGTCCGACCCAGTTAGTAAACGCGGTTACACTTAGTTTAGCAAGGCAGAGCCGGACCATTCCATTAATCATGGTAGCAGCATTACCAACACGGAGGGTCTGTCGTATAACTGAATAGGGGATGAGTCTATGCAGGTTTTCGGCCATGCGCAGAATGGATTGACCGTCCGGGGACAGAACGAGAGTGTAATATAGAAAGGAGGCAATACTATCTTGGTGTTAGCGGGGTTTAGCAGCGAAGTTGTGCAGGAGAGATGGTTTGGAGATCATACTTAATGACAATATACTCGTGAGCAGCTTGTACTAGACTGGTGTGATCTTCCAGCTTGTCTGTTTCTGCACCTTTCTTCATTAATTCATCAATACCATTGCCATATATCAGGCTTTGCTGGAAGTCATCCCATCCTTGGAGCACATCTTCAGCTTTCGTAACATCGTACTCTCTCTGTTTTAGCTCTCTCTTTGGATAACCTCCGAAGCAGCCACGAGCAGGATACTCAAATATAGCCGATAAAGCGGTTGCGAGTGTTTTCCGCGACCCGATGGCACCTTTATCATAACTTTCTGAAAGCTCTGCAGCAGCAAGATCAGCAACGATACTCCTCACTCTCGTCTGCCAGAATTCCGTCGACACGTCGCGTAATCCAGGGAGTGGTAAGGCAAATTTTGACAGTAAAGTCTGGAGTAGGGGTGAGGTCGAAACGGTGCCTTTCTCCGATTGAAATGGCGGTCCATAATGGTCTATTGCGTCCGGCCATTTGAAGTTTTCTATCTCGGAATAAGTCTCATGATGGGCAAGAATATCAAAGAGGGCTTGCGCCTGGGAGGGCGTGAGCTGGGTAGATGAAGATGACATGGAGATTTTATGAGCATGGCTACGGATAAGTTTGGGCTTTTACTTTTTTGTCTTGCATGCTCAGCCTTTCATGATCGATGACGTCCTAACGGAAGGGTCCGTCGCTTCGGCTTCGGCTTCGGCGCATAAAAACCGTGCTTTGTCCAATGCGGGATTAGTTGCAAACTAGTTCTAGAACTAGGGCAGGTACAGCCGTACAGCCGGATATATATATATATATTTCCTGTTTTATACATTTATATGGTACTGAGAGTACTTTAAAGTGCGGTATTATCAGCTAAGTGCAGTCATTAAACCTGAAATTAATTATCTTATCATGATCAGAGAGGTCTTAATGTAATGGAAGATAAGGTATCATCAAGGCGTTATAAAAAGACAACCACATGCTCTGACTAAGCAGAAACCCCTTTTCCCAATCTCAACTCAAAGAACTAAGGCTGAGCCCTTTTCAACACCTTGTCCACCATGAAGGCACTGTAACCCAAATAACGGAGGGGATCGCACAACTTCTCGAGTTCTTCTCGCTTCATTTCCTTACTAACCTCTTCATGTTCACAGAGCAGCTCAATCAACGGCCTATTCTCCAGAGTAGCCTTTCGACAGACCTCGTAGATCACCTCGTGAGCATACTGTCTTCCTATTATTTTACCCAGTTTCATCATCACCGCTTCGCTAACTATACGACCTCTCGTAATGGCCAGATTCGCTTTCATTCTGTCTTCATCTACCTCAAGGCCCTCGATGAGTCCTTTTGTCATCTTCAGAATATCGCATGTGAGTGTGGATATCTGTGGCAATACAATCCCTTCGATTTCACGCGAACTTGAATCTCGCTCGTGGTCCGCAATCATCGCATCGAAGAGATTAGCGCTGAGGTGTCTAACAGTGGACGCCATGGCAGTAATATGCGTACAACTGATGGGATTCATCATGTGCGGCATGGTTGTGGACGACCCCCGCTGTGAAACATACGGCTCACTGACTTCTCCCACTTCCGTCTGCATCATGGATTTAACGTCGAGTGCAAATTTGGAGCATGTAGATGTGAGTTGCGCACAGAGCGATCCAAATTCGGCAATGGAGTCTCGCTCGGTATGCCATGCTATATCTGGTACGGAAAGCCCAAGCTCTTCTGCTAATAGCCTTTGGCAATCCATTCCTAGCTCAGGGTCTTCAGGGGTTAATAGCAATGTGGCAAGAGTGCCAGCAGCACCAGAGAATTCGAGCACAAGCAGTCTTGGACAAAGATCATCCAGTCGATCCTGGTGTCGCTGGAATGTTGCCAGAATACGAGCAAGCTTAAACCCGAAGGAAATTGGGACCGCTTGCTGGAGGTTCGAACGAGCTGGCAAAGGAGTCGTTTTGTACCTTTTACACAATTCTTGAAGATTGGCCATGATATTATCCAGCTCAAATTGGATTATCTCGAGCGTATCTCGAAGCTGAAGAACAGTTGCAGTATCTGTCACGTCTTGGGTTGAGGCACCCCAATGAGCCCATTCCCCCAACGCAGCACGAGGTTTGACAGAATTGACCTCTTTCACTAATCATTATTTGTGAGCATTACTCTAACGCCGGATCTCCTAATCAATCACGAACCGATATGTTGGACCACTCCTACAACTGAAAAGCCGGTAAGTTCTGTTGATTCTTTTAGAGTGGCGTACGGTATGCTCCCAAATCTGTTCCCGAAAATCCCACCCCCATTTGGCGCGCAGAATTTAGCAATCTCGTCAGCCGCTTGCTGTGGTATGATACCAAGTTTGGCTTGCACTTTAGCGAGTGCCATTTCAAACTTCAGATAGTAATTTACCCTCGTCGTCTCGCCCCAAATTAAACCGGTGGAGGAGAAATGGCCCCCAAAGCCTCTGGAGGCGGTGTTTCCAAAAAGGCCAGAAGAAGTCTTCCTAGTCCTAGAGGTGCTCCCGAACGTACCAGAGGAAGCATTCCCGAAAAGTCCGGAGGAAGTATTCTCAGAAGTTCCAGTGGAAGTGTTCCCGAAAAGCCCGGACGAAGGGTTCGAGGAGGCGCTGCCGAAAAGTCCCGAGGAAGTGTTCCCGGCAGCACCGAAAAGGCTGGGAGGGTTTCCAGAAGCACCAGAGGTGTTTCCAAACAGGCCCGAGGAAGTGTTCCCGGCAGTACCGAAAAGGCTAGGAGGGTTTCCAGAAGCACCAGAGGTGTTTCCGAACAGGCCAGAGGAACCTGAAGTGTTTCCGGCAGTCCTCGAGGGAAGATTACCGAAAAAGCCCAAGGAAGTCTTCTCGGTATTCTTTGATGAGGTGTTCCCGAAAACCCCTGATGTTCCAGAGGAAGTGTTCCCGGGTGCACCGGACGAACTATTTCCAAAACCTTCAGAAGAGGACATAACTTATCAATTGTTGAAAATGACCTTGTTGGAATCAATATTGGGGTGGGATGTCATCTAGTTATACACTCAATACCCCGGTTGCGCCCCTTCATCGGTAAGCCGAGTGGCTTTCTATTCCGTGCGCGATAGGGTAAGGAAGCGCCCGTGGTGGGGCGTCGTCTCGTTCTGCATCGAAATCCATCGTAACGGAACTTTTATTTTCAAATGATACACGGCAAAAGGTAATATGAGATCGTTATAGACAACTTTACTGCACAGTCACCTTAATAAGGTACAGTATACACTTCCCATGTTAGGCACACTCCTATTTCTAAAGCCCCACAGCGAACCACAGGTACATATTGTACACTACGCGAAGATACTCGAATACTAGCAAGTCCCATTTTCACCACGTAAGGTATATAACTTCTCGATTCTCATTCACTGCTATTTCCAGTCTTATCTCATCAATCTGGAGAAAGGAGCGTTGTGTACCTTACCTTATACTTCTTTCCCCACCTCTCCCCCAACCTCCTGACCCTTTAGCATTGTTTCCCCTTTCCCTCAAAGTTTAGAGTACGCTTCCTCTTCCCCTCCGTTGTCACTTTCCTAGTCTACTTTTTGCGATATCCTTTCCTATTGCGCACCGACACGAAGCCGGCATGATCCATACATACTCTTATGGTTGTAGTGATGGAAGGATTGATCCTTGTTTCCATCTCAACCGTACCGTACTGTCTTGATTCGCCTGTTGAATGATGCGAGAGTTCCGGAAAGGATCGTATGTCAGGCGGTAATCAGCAGATGCCTCAGTATATCATAGAGCAACTGTTTCAATGTTGGGAAATAACTGTACGAGGAATCCTACCAAATTCACCCCTGCTTCAACAGCTCAGGCCCTGTGAAGGGAAGTCTATAAGTACTGCATGCCCCAGCGCTTGAAAACAAGCAGAAGAGAATTGATCAAGTTTTGTCATTCCTCGAAGGTATTCTCCGAAAAGGACAACTTCGATTACTCAGCACCATGGCGTCTCTCCGTGAACTCTTCATCGCCATCTGCTTGCTTCCGTCCCTGAGTCTCGTCACCACTCTTCCTATTCCTGACTATATTCCCGAGCCTGACGATCCTGGTCCCCCTCCTCCCGGTACGTCTTGATATTCATTGCTTGATGTACTTCACACTAACCTTCGAAGGTACACCACCGGAGGTGCTGCCTGCCTACGAGGGGCCTATACCCGGAGGAAGGCCTTCGAATCCACCGCATTTCCGGGTATGGATTGCGGCGATCAACGGCGTCGAAGCCCAGTACGTCACCGCCTCCGAGGACGAGCAATGTCTAGACGACTCGCACTTCAGCTCGGGTGCAAGCTCGGCCACCTCATGCGACGATAGCAACGGCAATGTGGGCATGCCTGCTGGAACAATCATCAATGGAAAAAAGGTCCCTATTCCTGGAATCCCGTGGAATGCCCCAGCCAAGTCTCTCAAAGGACGGCGTTGGGTTCGCGACGGCGGCTTCAAGCGCCACGATTCTTTCGATCCCTCCGAAGGGCCGGAGCTCACCGAAGCTCAGAGGATAGAACTGAAGATGCTTGAGAGTCGCGGCTGGCACTTCGATGATGACACGGAGAGTGAAACGGAGATGGGTAGGTAATATTGGAACATGGGAAAAGAAAGTCGGATATGGACATGTAATATCGGAGTATGGCAAAAGAAAAGTTGGGGATTCATTAGGACGGAGTAAGGTTCTAGTGGAGAGGGAAACAGACAATGTATAAATGGATCACGAATTCAGCGCGAGAAGTTTGGAATGAAGGGCGCAATGGCCTCAGTGGAGGAATAGGGGTGGATTAAGGGGATCTGGTTTTGGTGAAAGTGAATGTCCAAGAGTGTTTGAATTCAGTGTACTGACCTTCTCTATCTTCTCCTCCAATTATGCATTCCCAATTGTTCTTAACTTCTGTTACTACCTAGGATGAAACGTGCACTTTCGTGCTGTATCCTCCTCGCTGTACGGGTCTGTGATGAAAAATGAGTACGCGCTATGCAACTGTAGCTGTTTGACTTACACGCTAGGGTGAGCATTCAATTATTCGGTTTTCGTATAAATGCTGTACCGTACCCGTCCAGGCCGGACTTGTACGGCGACTTCCACATCCTATCTGACCCTACCTCACGCTGTCCGTAATTATTGTCCAGTATCACCTGTACAACACTTTCAGTCCGATTTTCGCACCGCCGGGAGCGTCCTGGTATATCAGATTTGTACCGGTCCTATGACAACCTAATAAGTGTATATGGGCGATTCCACTCCCGCTTGACTGTGATGTCTACAGTCGAGCATTTCCCCTGATTGACATTGTGTCTATGATATGCGCATCCCTTTCCTCACTTGTTGCTCGAGTCAACCAGCTTGTCAACCTATCGTTCCTTTTCGAACGGCGTCTAGTTTATTCTGTTTCATCTCGAGCTCTCTTTGCCGTTCATCCGTAACTATCTGGTATCAGCAGATAAATCGAAGTTTTCGTTGAGTCCATCCTCCCTATTTGAGTTTATACTCGATAACCTTGGACTTCTTTACTTCAGGGGTCGCAACGACGTTGCAACTCCTGAATACCGCCTCTATGGCTGTAGCTGTCTGATGAACTTACCAGCCACGATATAAATTCCAATCTACTAACTATATGAGTAATTTGCTTATCCTCCTAAATTCATACTGCGATACTATCCCTACCTTCAATGCGTCGTACACTCTCCAGTATACATATAAACAACTGGCAATTAATTGCGTACTGACAACTAATCCTCTCATGCTTCCTCGACCAGCAAGCCGTATGATAAAATGATTTAACTGTACTAGGTCTTCAAGTAGGACATACTGCCATTCGTAATATCTAAGATATAGCGTAGCCAATCGTTGAGAATTATCACGCAAATGCCTTATACTACAGTGTCAGTACAATCCATCATACTCACCGTAGCTCGTACAAGCAAACACGACAGAGACTCCGTCCCAAATGCAAACAGGGGTATCACATATCGTAAAGCCTTTCTAAACCGCCCTCGAGCAATAAAACTCCTTTAAGTCACTGCTCAAGCTGTTCCAATTCCCTCCTACACCCCGCACAATAAGTGTTGTACCACTCTTCCACCTTTTCTAGACTTTCACCCCCCGCTCGTATCTCCCCCTGGCTATCCCATCCCAGCGCTCGTCCCATCTGTCTACACCTCACGTTCTCAGCCACAAGCCAATTCTCCCACTCTGCCTGCAGCGTCTCCTTTTCGATAGCGTTGACCATACGCATTGCAACTAAGAGGTTGTGTCGGTAGGCGGCTAGATGCTCGCGTGTGCGTTGTAAACGTTTTGCTGTGTATTTGGCCCCTATATCTGCGAAGGGGAAGTGGGTGATATTGGTAAGGCCAGGGGAAGTGTAGACATATAGTTCGCGAAAGCTGGTCCGACATTGTGTTTGATCGAGAGATTCTAGGTCGGAAGAGGCCGTTGCGTTGGTCAGTATTTCGTCGATGTCATGTATATAGATGGCTTTGCTCATGATGGTATTTGGCTTGACGCCCATGCGAGACATGAAGTTGGCTGCGTTGCGCTCGTGCCACCAATCTAAACTGTCTCGGGTTGAGGTAAACAAATTAAAACTGGTGCTGAAAATGAGTAACCCGACCAGTATCGAATGCGCCGTGGTGACTTTCGATACGCTGGTAACGACCGTTACGATTAGAGAGACTATTGAAGAGATGCCGCTGCCGGCAATGGACAAAGACTCTGATATTAGGAGGGAAGCGAGGCTTCTGCTTTCCATTTTGAAGTGTTTGTTGCCTTTGGACGAAGGAATGTCTGAGGCAGCTACTTCTGCGACGTGGCCTTGGACGCCGACTTGACCGAAAATTTGAATAGCTTTACGGGTACGACTATTGCTTCCCAGTCGAACGACTTGATCCGTAATCATTTCTGCGATATCTTTCCCTTGTAGCTGTAGATCATACGCCGCTTCTCGTTCGATAAGACCTGGTTTTGGGAAAAAAAAAAAAAGTCAATTTATAGTACACAAATATTTAGCTAGAAAACTTACCTTTGAGAATAGGTCCTTCCTTGATCCAGTCAACTCTGACATAGATCGCGAGTTTACATCGAGATTTAGCGATATGAGTGATGACAATCTTGCTGACAAGACTGAAATCTGAGGCACTCGGGAGATACCAAGGATATTTCCTATCCGTGACCACGTAGCACAAATGATCGTTATAGACATCGATCATTTGGTAATCAACGACGTCTTGCCCGAGGTAATTCTGATATTGGAATTCTCTCCTGTGATGGCCCTTTTCGGGTTGTACCCACGGTCCTTGGACAAATCGTTGAGCGCCCTGTTCGCAATACAAGGTATGGAATACTGCGCTCTTGTCTCCAAAAAGAATGTGAAAAAGAGCTTTCGCGCTGACATCAAGATCCTTATCTACAACTACTGAAGTCATTCCTTCGGGAGCGTATACAACCGGATGAGCCGGAAGTCTGAACTTCGTGGCATTTCTGCTAACAATGTGCGCAGGTGTATCAAATAAGTTCCCGTCTATCCGAAGACTAGCTTTGAGGTCTTGACCTCCCCTTCGTTCGTTCCCATCAATGGGAGTATTGACAGAGACATCTTCCCAGCTTTCCATACTTGGACTATCTGCGTTTTCATCTGCTTCCATCTTGATCAAGGCCTTCAAGATGTCCTCGATGCTACGAGGAGTCGACGAACGAGAATTGCGCACAAGATAATTGAGACGACGCTGCAGTAACTTGAGCGGTTCAAGAAAAGTCTTGATGGTGACACGTGTCGAAACATTCTTCTTGTGTTCTTCGTCAAAGTGAAGAAACAGAAAGTCGCAGTCTTTGCCCGGAGCTGCTGTGACTTCTTCGATATCTGATAACCGAATGCCTGTAATCAAGACAAGGCCAAGGTGGTTGCTGTAGAAGAAGATCTTGCTGGCAGTAACATAGACTCTACCGGGAAATTCCTGCTGGTCGTTCGGATTCCATGTGGCCCTAAAAACAAGGAGAAGCTTTTCCTCTCGTGTAACTTCGGGGAACAGCATTCTGAATTGCGCGTCTTGTGCTCTCAGGGGCAGTGGGTAGTAATTCGGAAAATCATCGGTGACTATAGTGGGTCGTTGAGCTTTAGAGGGATGTGTTCCCAAGCTCATGGTCTTACGATGTGTGGGTGTAGCAGTATTCTTGACCTGTTTTTCAGGGGGGCCAACGTCACCTTCCACCGGTACGTCGCCCGTACTCTCAATCGGAAGAGAAGCAGGGCTAGGAGGTTGAGAGATACTCCGTTCATGGATAAATCGAAGTTCACCGCGCTCAATACGGTTGACAGAACCCCAATGTGTCGAACCCCAGAGATTCGCCATAATACCGCTGGGAACTCCTCCGTTGCCCTGACCAAGCCCAACCCCACGTTCACCGCTCACAACAACAGCAGTTTTGCTTAAATTTGTGGCAGCGGGTGGATTTGCTAGAGTGGACGGAGCCAGAGTGCTTGTGGGCAAATTCATTGCTGGAGCAAGCTTATCATTGTCTATATTAATTGTAGGCGGAGGAACTGCTGGGCCAACAGGAAGGATGTTGTGACTAGCAGAAATGAGACTGGCAATGCCGCCCCCTGAGTTCGACGGAGTACTGGCATGGGCGGTCAGTTGTGGGCCTGCCGTTGACTTCCTGTGAAGGTCAAGCTTCTGAATAATTCTTGCTGCGTGCTCTCGGGTACTCTCTCCTTCTCTCTCAATCGTAGCACGGCGGTTGGTAACATCAAAGCTAGTTCGAGCAGCAAGACTTCCCAGCCCTTCACGATCCGTCACAGAAAGTGTTCCTGCTCTTTCAATGGCGTGAACTTCGTCACTACCATGAGGGGCATGACCATCAGCTGTTCTCGCAGCAAATTCGGGAGCGACGGGTTGAGTAATTGCGAAAGCAGGATCCACTGAAGTTCCCGTTAAAGTAGCATCTGTACTGCCAGGATCTTCCAGAGCTTTACGTTTGGCTACTTCAAACGCCGAGATCCATTCCATCAGCTCTGACTGGATTTCGGCTTGAAGAAGTATGGTGGTATCTTTTGTCTTTACTTCGAAACAGAACCTCCGTTCCTCCTGGAATGCGGGTCGAATGCTGCAAAGAAGCACACCAATCTTTTCCGATTCTTCAACAGCTCCAGACCTTAGACCATGAACTAACCATCCAAATATACCATTCTTGACGAAAAACCATCTCCTTACCCACACAGTCCTTGCGGGTTTGCCTGTGATTGTTCTCTGGAACAACCAACCTTGCTTCTCCGACTTTTCAGTTTGCGTCTTCGCTGGAGTATTCAGATTCGGAGTCGATTGGGCACCGGAGCCAATATATGGAACTGTGGATGCAGCATAGTCGTCTAATTCTCTGGATGGGCGGACAATTGATTCTGCACTTTCCTCAATTTGCTTTCTTGCTAAATGTAGTTCCCGCTTGAATGTGCGTTCCCCTTCTTCCATCTCCTTACACCATCCTCGGACACGCTCCATCTCGGTGGAAGCTTTAGAGAAAGATGCAGACGTAGATTCCCGCGCACTCTTGAGGTCCTTCCATTGATCCGCAAAGATTTTCACTAGCAGTTTATCAAGAGTCGCCCTGACCTGAGGTGCCATAACTGTGAAGTCCATGGAAGCTTTGAGATAAGACTTTCTCGCCTCGTGAAGCTGGAAAGCGTCTTCACGTAATGAAGAAGCTTCTTTAGTCTTTGGTTGACCAGAGAAACGGGCTACAACGCCGTCATAGTATTTCTGTGACTGCTCAAGTGTCTTTCGCGTCTCTCTTAATGCTCTGAGATCATTCATGAGGAACGCTTTTATAGGATCTACGACGGAGGTCTCCACACGGCGCATACCACGAAAAGTATAAGACCAAAATTCTCTTGCTCCTTCCCCAAAGCGCTTTGTTGCCAGTAGAGTGTAGTCATGGTCTAATACAGCCTCAGAAATTTGCTGTGGTGGTGTCGATTGGGAGAGGAAGCTGTTCACGAGGGTTTCAAGACCATTAACCTCCGTAGCAAGTTTACTTGCAGCTTTGATATAGTTCTCTAGCCATTTTTCGATTATATCCACTTGTTCGCTGAAATGAATAGCTGTTGCGCGGAAAGTTGGGCTGTCTAGGGCGGCTTCTTTCAATCCAACAGGGCTACATCCTCATTAGAGGGAATACTCAAGATATAGGATCTGATGTCTTACATCAAGCTCAGAGGCCTGTCAACAGGTGTGAGGGAGGGTTGCTGAGATTTCGGGTCATCCATTCTCGCAATTCTAACTGCTCTATATAAATGATGCAATAATTTCGAACCAAACCTGGGGGAAGAATATAAAGATTACGGCAGAAACCGAGACCGCTCCAGCAGATAACGAAGAAGAACCCGGTGAGCTAGCATAAAAAGGACGTTGTAGAAAGCACCGGTACGAAGTTTTGGTAACAGAACCTAAATGATGTTGAGTGAGGTTATACTGTACGTAGCTCCGGTATGATATGGGCTCCTTGGGTGCCGCTGACGGAGCGTCAGGGGAAAGGGGGGGGCAGTTCGTACAGTTCAGGGTCCATAGCTAACTTTAGTCTCCTTACCTTATCGTCCGAGCTTTGGTTCTTTATGGTCCCGGACGTTCGAGTCGCGACCTTGAGGGCACAACATCAAAACAATCAAAAAGCTCTAAATATTCTTATACAGCTCTTCCACTCGGACCCCTAGCAGGACGAATATTAATCCACTAGATCTACCTTCCATTCACGTTTGAAAGTCCCTACAACCCAATTCCTCTCCCAAACCCGCGTCAACGCGTCACCTCACAATGTCAACACCAACTTCTCAAAGATACATCACAGAAGACTTTTTAACTTCCAAACCCACCATGGAAAGTCCTACAAAGTTTCAGGGGAGACGTATTCTCGGAGAACTTACTCCTAACGCACGAATCGTGTCTCCAAAACCCTACAAAGCGTCTGATGGGAAGATCACATCAACTCGCTGTTTGAGCCCATTGAAGCAGGTCCATAGCATATCTAGCTTCTCACCTACGAGACCTGGAAGTCCACAGCGAGGGCTAGAGGAATCAGCCTCGTTCCCGGGGAGAAAGAGGTCGTTTGCTGAGATGGGTGGACGCGGATCGAGGGAAGAGACCCCCAGAGCAAGTCCGTTCAAGCAGACCTTTAATGCTGCTATAATGGATGAGACCATATCTCCTGCTCCAGTGGATTTTCATGTATGGCTCGCTCTTGAGCTTCCCTTGATGCTTATCGCTTACTCGATCTTAGGCTGAAATTAAGGACCAAGATGATGTACCGGATGATGTATCCTCCACCGAAGAAGATGAATTAGAACCTGAGGACGAAGAACAACAACAACATGATTCTCAACAGACCAACATCTCATTTGCCTCTCTTATAGACTACGACGCGGCTAATTCCTCACAACACACCCAGGACGCGTCGATAACGCCAGCCTCGAGCATCAGCAAGAGTGGCATTCTCAAATCGGTCAGTAAAGTTACAAAGTACAAGGTGAAATGCAACTAACCATTCCTTTTCTTTAGCAAGCCGAAACTCTCCGCCTCCGTTTACGCGTCGCTATGTATAAAGTCAAAACGCAGCAGACAACCACTCCAATAGATGAGCTCAAAATAAGCCCTGCGTTACTTGAGATTTACCAACCGTCACCCACTCTACGCTCCGAGCCTTCTCAGGAAGAGTCAAACTCTTTAGGCGATGATCAGTCATCCTCTCCATCTAAATCTAAAAGCACCTCAACCTCTTCGTATCCTAAGCTTCTCCCAGCGCCTATCCTCTTACCAACTGCATACTCCTCCAGATTTATCACAGGAACTTACCTTCCTTCCTCGCCGCCAATACCTGTGACACCGGCAACACGGCGATCCACTGATGGGGAAACACTAGAAACACCTACGGTCAACAACGGTTTGAAGCTAAGTGCGGATGTGGAGAAGGATTTAACGAGCAGTGTAGTAAAGGGGCAGGCTGCGAACGGTTTGCTGGAATTGATGCATGCGGCGTAATGTAACACAACGGGATTAACTTTTATCATCTACGCGGTTGGGTTCTGAATGAAAAGGATAGTTCGATTCTTGTATATATTTGTTAGGATGTTTGTTGTGTAGATAGGGTGATATCCTCAGTTAATGTTTCCCTCCAACCTAAGCGTGTGTACTATTCGTTGAGCGGGCGTTTGATTTGAAAAAGTATTTGTATCTCTTATTACTAAGGTAAGTAAAGCATACCTAAGGTAAGGTGAGATGGTGCTTCCTGATGCTCTAATAATGTACCTTCGTCATAAAGCTGATCACGTTACTTAAGGTGACCTCTTCTCAGCCTTATGTGTTTGTTCGACTCCCCTTCCGCTTTAGGTTTCTTATAAGGAAGTAAGCAATTCACCCTAAACATTTTCGGGCAGCTGCAACAGGAGTGAAACTCTTGACCACCTCAGTGATTTCGTCGACTCTTACATTCCATTCCCGTCGTCCTACGAAGTTGCTTGAACGTTACCTTAGCTCGTATCGTAGTACTTACGTCTCGAAGGACAATAAACGCCAAAATTGCTGCTCCTAATAAGGAACCTCCGGTAGATAACGGTAACGATGTCACAAAAGACAATGAATAGCGCAAATTCTCGGAGTAAGTTCCCACTTCTATTTACCACTACCATACAATCATATCTGAACGGACCAAGCTACCTCAAATCCCGTATCATCTCCGTCGTGGTCTGCTCCAGTCAACCAGCAACCTTTCATCTCCGTTCTTCCCTTATGGTTCAGGAATCTGACCGTTTCCGCAACGCTCTCAACGGTAACTTCAATGAATCCGAGACGGAAAAGATCGATCTCAGTGACGAAGACCTCCAGCCGTTCGGCTACTTTGTGGATTACCTTTACCGTGAGACGTGGTTGCTTGATACCAACACCAAGCATCCATCTGAGAATCTGATACTCACGCGGCTCTACCTCTTAGGAGAGCGACTCCAGGCAAGCTCATTCCAGGCAGTCGCCCTACGCAAATTCGGGACAACGTTCAGGGGGAGCGTCGTTCTTGATGACCAGTCAATTTGCAATTTACTTGAGATTGCGTGCACTGAGCTTCCGCAACGTGTGCAGGAAAACCCACTTCACGCGCAAATATATTGTACGCGGTTTACAAGCTCACATCTTTGCAGAAGTTCCCAGCGTTTCGTCAACTGTTGAGGGAGTATCCTAAGATTGCGGCTGAAATTGCGGTACGCGCAGGTGCGACTCTAGAGGGTCAACCGAGCTTAAAGACAGTTTTTTCAGAGACGAAACAGTCCGACAGGTTTACTCCTGAGAGCTTGTATGAGACGTGAAGTTAGGTCGTCCTATATGGATTGTTGTTTGATATTTGATACTGTTGAATATGGGAACATAGAGGTACAATTGTTCAGAATTCACCATTCATGTGTAATTTTTTTTTCGCATGGATTCAACCATACTCATTGCGACCCTATTTCCTTTCCGTGGTACCATTATTTGCAATATTGAAGCATCAGCCTGTAGCCACAGTCACCTCCTATTGAGGTCTCTCTTATGTCAACTCAGGGATAGAGAGTCCAAAATATTGGGAGAAATGAAAGCAAAAAACTCAACACGTTATCCGGAGAAGTAGGGGATAGGGAACCCATCTTTCGAGAATTTTACTTTACCGCCGAGTTCACGTAAACCTAAAAATTGGTTGACAGAATTTTCTAAAAGAAATCGCCCGTTATTTAAGCTATGCAAAAATTAGAGGTTCGAGAATTTGAGTTGGATGTAGGTATACTCCCTTGGACAGAACCCGTGAATCGTTCCCATCCCCTGACTCCCAGGAGGTTCCCTTCCTTTCCATAGCGACCATCCCCTTGAAATACTTTAAAGCTCTAGAATATCTTTCTGCATAGTAGAAGAGACACATTCTTGCAGTCTTGCTCCACCCTTAATAACCCTCTATTGCTCTTTTAGATCCCGAAATATCATAGACGGTAATCTGTTCATGAAGATAAATTCAGCTACAAAACGTGAATGTCTATCTCATGGTGAATCCTGGAAAACGGAATTTTTGAGTACCGACCGTAATTATGTAAAATACACTCAAGGTGAGTACGCTGATACTTTTTCTTGAATAGATCCCCGTACAAATTATATACTTTTACTTTCGTGCATCATCTTTGTCAAATGTGATAGCGGACGTAGAGTAGAAATAGCCATTGTACGTTGATTCCATCATAACGAAGTAGGCTATAGAGCGTATAAGGGGCCAACATTCATTTCGAAATAGTATGGATAAAAGAACATGAGGGTATTGACGAGTTGATTTAAGGTTCTCCAGTCGTTCTAACGTTGCACGTGATCGACCCCTTCCATATCTATTTAGGCGCACAAGTTTCCATCTCGTTTTGCACATATACCAGGGTTAGCTCCAATATGTTCATCGCTATATATTCAAGTGAATGACCGAAGTGGAAAGATGGCTATACTGAACGTGCAGTTACAATTCACGCATTTTGAGCTATCCCGTGTTGGAGGGTGACGTCAAAAAGAGGAGCTCGAAGCGAGCTCCTTAGATACAAGTAGGAACAGCTCGTACGCTACGATTTCAATCCCTCCGCCATCTCAATAGAAAAGTAATTCAAGCCATCCAAAGCTCTCACTCAAAGTAAAATAACTCCATCTAGGACCAGACATCAATATGGCCGATAATCCACCTGTCCGAATTGGTGTTCGTCTTGCCCAGACGGTTGGCATCACCACTACAGCTTTCTTAGCTGGTACGTACACACTAGCCGATTCATCAATAATGCTTCAGACGAGTATAATGCTGACAACTGTGGATGAGTTAGGTCAGCTTGCTGGTATCAGTTTCTTGACCATCCCGGCTATCATGGAAGCCCCGTCACCATTGGCCGTGAAGCAATATCAGAAAGTCCGTAACAACTCACTCCCTTATACGCCACTTTTGGTGGTCGTCTCTTCGGCACTGTTTGGATATTTGGGGTATCACAAATGTAAGCTTCCGGCCTGGTTGGGTTGGACCTGTTTGCATCCCAGGTCGATTGGGGAAGATCGAGAGCTAGGGATAATATCGGAAGTATCATGTCTGACTTATCTCTGCAGACCACCGACACTCCACCGATGAACCCGGCCTCGTTACATCTGGAAGGCTGTTCATCACCGCGGCCGTCTTCGTCTTCTCTATTATCCCATATAGCATCCTCACAGTTGAGCCCGTTGACCACAAGCTTGAGAATAAGGCTGAAACCCTATCCACGGCCTCTCTGACTGACAACTCGACTGAAGCTGGAATCCATTACCAAGATACGGTGAAGGGACTTCTTGACAGATTTGCTACCATGAACTTGGGTAGGGCAGCGATTGCTTTTGCCGCTGCCGCGATGGGAACGTGGGGCGCCATTGCCCACCATCACTCTGCGCATTTAACAAGCGTTGGAAGTCTTCACTTTGCAACTGGAGCTAACAGGATGGGTCACTAAGTGAGAAATTGGTCTCGGAGGCAATGAGCAATGAGCAATGAGCAATGATTGTTGAAGGTGAGAGTGAATGAATGGCGTTTGAGAAGTACGAATGTTTTTACTCCCCTTACTAGCTCTATCAAATATGACTTGTACTGTACTGCAGCTTTTCCAGGGGAAACAATACTCCGACATCCAAACTTGTTACACGTTCGTGGGAGAGTACTGTACCTTAATACCTTACCCCTTCCCTTACCCGTACCTTACAGAAGCAAATGAACAAGTGTGAAGTAAGGTAGGCTGAGAGACGGTGCCCCGCACCATCTACTCTAAGGTTAACCGCGGCCATGAACAAACATTTCTTTTTTTTCTCATCTCTTAGAAATACCTTAAGCCTCACCACCGAAGTACAGGAGTACGGTACATTCCCATTAGCTGTACAGTTTACGGAAGGATATATCCAGCAGTTGACTGGCTTTCGGCTGTCTCCACCACCACACGATTGATACCAGTTACGGTGTGCATACTAGCGTACGAGTATCGGATCGGGTAGTTCTAAAGATTATTAGTTTAGATATATCCATCCATACCTTACCTTACGGGATACTGGTAGGTAGGTATGGTTTATCTTAGACCCTTCTAGGCAAGCTATGCATGAGACAAAGACGACGGAATTACCACCATCTAGGCGCAGATATCTCTGTTTTCTGACTGGCCCGGCTCTCCGTACCCAATCCATTATTCTTGCATACAGGAAGAAAAGAAAAGCCCGCGTGGTCTTTTGGAGACTCACCCGCATCCACGGTCAGGTTGTGCCGCTAGCACGGGTTGAAAGTTGCAGGTATGCAGTATTCAGCATTGTTTTGCTGTAGTAATGGTATTATCATAACTTAGAGGGGTCTATGCAACTGGTCTTACACTGGCTTTTTTTTTGCCCTGCATATTGTATACTTGTCAGCGTCTGTCCCGGGTACATACAGCCCTTCAGGGGGAACGATATAGGGAGAAGAAGGCTGAATGCAGAACTTGAGGAGTCTCTTTAAAGGGCCGGAACTTCAACATGATCTGTCTCTCCCACGTTGTCTGTCCCATCGATTCCACGCGACCAAATTCTTGCGGAAAAAGTGTCTTACCATACTCTCAGTACTGTACGAGTAGGGGGATCATCGGATCGGTGAGTGGTGATCAACCTTTCGGTCTCGTGCCCGGGGGCTTTTGGCAATTGGCATCCACCACCAGAACTCCCTGATTGCGAGCTTGGCTCCGATAAGAGCCGACACCCATCCCCCGCCAGCTCATACAAACAATACACAGCTACATCTGCTCGTACCGTCGTCTTAACATTCGCTTTCTTCCCTTTTGCACACATCAATTTCATTCACTTCTTCATACTGGTTCATGTAGGAGGTAAGTTCAGACATATCCCCTGCTACATTCGGGTTCTAATCTAGTTCAACTGTGTGCTGATGACATTTCCCCACCTTAGCAATTCCGCGGCCAGCTAGAGGCCCCCGAGCTGTCTCCGCGATCCGTATACCACTCATAACACGGCTGAAGCTACATTGCTTTCTTCCTCTGTAGCTCATTGAGCTTTTCGAACACTCAGTTCTGCGTTCAATAGCTTCGCAAATCGATATCTATACTACACCCTGAGCAGACGTCCTGCATACCAACCGCGTCGGACGCATTTACCCCTCCGTTGCAGGAAGCATGGAAGGAATCACGCCTCTTTCCATCGATGCCGTAGTGCATACCTCTGGAAGTGTCACTCCAACTAGTCCCTATTTACCCATTTCAGATGCTATACCAATTCAAAGACCTAAGATGAGAGGTCGGGATCGACTCTTTCAAAGTCTACAGCGGATATCCTCGTCACCTTCATTGGCAAAGATGGGAAGAACGCCGTCCACTGGATACAGAGGAAGTGGAAAGGGGTCTATCTCCTGCGTTTCACTCTCATCCTCACCCTCCTCTTATGGTCATTCCTATAACAGCTCATATTCGTCGGGATTTTCAGCTGGGTTCTCTACCGCTCCAACGTCGGTATCGAGTACCCCTGGACCCGATACCCCTTATTACGATTCTAAGACCCGAATACGGACTGTTGCCCCTGGATCTACAGTAACATCTGTTCCTCTTCCGCCAGAGCTTCGTCCAGGCTCTAGATCTAGTCTAGATGACATCGAGGAAGACTACTTTTCCAGACCTGTCAAAAAAGTCAGACAACTACAGAAACGACCCAACCTCAACTTCTGGAAGGATATGCCACCGGAAATCCGCATGCACGTCCTCCAGTTTTTGAAGCCCAAGGAGATCGTTCGTTGTTCTTCAGTGTCCAAAGCATGGCATGAAATGTGTTTCGATGGTCAATTGTGGGCCAATCTAGATGTATCTCAGTACTACCGGGAAATCCCCGCGCCTGCTTTGGTTAACATCATCACATCCGCAGGACCATTCGTACGGGATCTGAATCTTCGAGGTTGCGTCCAACTTCAGGAGAAATGGAATGTTAAAGGACTTGTGGACGCATGTCGGAATCTCGAGAACTTCTCTTTGCAAGACTGCCATATTGACCGGACTTCGATCCATTGTTTTTTGTTACAGAACTCCCGACTCATGCACATCAATCTCTCTGGATTAGGTGGAGCTACCAATTCGGCTATGAAGATTATAGGCCAACATTGCCCAAAGGTCGAGTATCTGAACATTTCATGGTGCGAAAATATTGATACTCGCGGGATTCGGAAGGTCGTCGAGGGCTGCCCTGATCTCAAAGATCTTCGAGCTGGCGAAACAAAGGGATGGGACAATGTTGATTTCGTGCTTGAGATCTTCAAGCGGAACACTCTGGAGAGATTACTCCTTAACCACTGCGACAGCCTAACAGATGAAACCCTCACAACTCTAATGACCGGAGTGGATAGTGAAACAGACGTCCTCACAGGTCGCAAAATTGTCCCACCCCGAAAACTCAAACACCTGGACCTCACCCGCTGTCGGAGTATCACAGACGAAGGGCTCAAATCCCTCCCCCACAACGTTCCCCACCTCGAAGGACTGCAACTCGCCCACTGCCCCTCCGTCACGGACCTCCCTCTAATTGACCTCTTCCCCACAATCCCCAACCTCACTCATCTCGATTTAGAAAGCCTCGAGGAGCTCACCAACGCCACACTCCAGGCTCTGGCCACATCACCCTGCCATACCACCCTCACCCACCTCTCAATCTCCTACTGCGAGAATCTTGGCGACGCAGGCATGATCCCGGTCCTCAAGTCTTGCTCCTACCTAGAGGGTCTCGAGATGGACAACACCCGTATTTCTGACCTTGTCCTCACCGAAGCAGCCGCTATGTTGCGAGCCCGGAATCGCGGTGCTCGTGGCCTTACGGGATCTATGAAGCCAACTGTTGGGTTGAGGATCGTAGCGTACGACTGTGCAAACGTAACTTGGACAGGCGTGCGCGAAATTTTATCCCGCAACGCCGAAGTGATGCGGCATGCCCCTGACTTGGCCACGCCTACACATCCGCGCGAAATAATTTCCCTCCGCTGCTTTTACAGCTGGCAGCAGACCGTGGACGAGCATACGAAACGCGTCATGCGAGGCCGGTGGCAGGCCGCGAGGGATCTGGAGCGGAAATGGGCGAATTGGATGATGTTGAATGAGGAGGCGGGGGTGGGTGGGGCGAACAGTCGAAGAAGGAGACGGAGGGCGAGAGAGGCGAGGGAGGCGCATAGGGATGATGTTGAGGAGGAGACTGGGGTAGGAAGGGGAGGTAGGAGGAGAGCGAGGAGTGGACCAGGAGGGTGTGTTATTATGTGAGTCCATTATTAGGTTTGGGCTGAGGGATAACTGTCAGTAAGTGTCACTTAGTAGTAGGAGTATATCGGTAGATTTAGCGGGAAGGTTGCATTTCTGGGTCTATCTAGGTCGGGTGTCGGGTACCTTCCTTTCTTGATACACGCCATTTTGGGTTAGGGAGCTTCGTTCAGATTCTTCGGCGTCTACTCTATATGGATTTGTGCTTTTTTTCTCTTCCACTCATTAGGCGTCTATGGTTGCATAACGCGCCTTCGATCTTTAGACTACTTAGATTGGGTTTGGATGACGGTGACTGCATGGTACATGGGCTCTACGCTAGTCAGCACAGCAATGCTTCGGTAGCATTTACAGAGTATATATCCCATACTAAACCATATCGTTACACTCCATAGTATCTGGTGTCTTCATTGCGTAGGGTATGCCTATAGAAATGGCTTATCGTCCCACAGTACGTTATTTATCAGAGAGACCTGTTTACAAAGTGACCGTACTGTACAGTGCGAAACGAGTGAATTGTAAAAAAGGAGCCTACTATATAAAAGGGTTCTCTGTATAAGAGAAGTGAATTATATAAGAGGAGCGTATCATATAAGAGGGGTATACTGTGGAAGAGGAGTGTACTGTACGAGAAAACTATACTATATAAGAGAAGTGTATTGTAAGAAAGCTCGTACTGCATGAGCAGAGTAAACTCTCTAAAAGGAACGTACTGTACTAGGGGATCGTACTGTATTGGAGGATTGTGCTATGCAGAAAGAGTGTACTGTTCAGAAGGACCCAACTGTATTCAAGGGGGAAGTTTTTTTTGGACGTAAGTTGTATTCAAAGAGGAAGTTAGATGAAATAACCTGGCCGGTACTCAATTACAGAGTTCCGGTCGTAGCTAAACGCGTTAACTCAACCACCTCAGTCGCAGAATACGAGAGATTTAGTAGGAGTCTAGTATAAATATGTTGCGCAACGTATGAATTGTGCTTGGGGATGCGAACGTTTGTTCGTCGGAGATTAACTAGCTATTATTTGACTCCAGGCAGAATCCACCCACACAAGTCCTCTCTAACATCGAATTCGTCGATCTCACGCGCCGGTTTCTGTCTTCTACCATCTACGTCTGATTTCAACTGATGAGCCTGCTGCTCCAAACTGGCTCTGCCCCTGACTCCACCAGGTAGATTATTAAACTTCCGTGAAGAACTTCGTTGGTGGTTTTCATGTCTAGAGAAATCCGATGAGCGGTTTCTCCTATGTGTCCTCGGATCACTGTCGCTGAAAGATGCACTATCGTCTCGTATGGGCGTTTCCTCGGGACGTGGCTGGCTGTATGGTTTATATTTGTCACCCCAACCGTCACCGCCTGCAAAAATATCTTCGATGCATTCGTCTGCTTTGAGTTCGCCGGGTTGGGCGGCCCAAGAGGCGGTTAGTGTACGCCGGTACATGTCTTGTAGCTCCCCTGTTTCGCGCGATTTGCTGCTTAAAGAGGGGATATCTGGAAAGGTCGTTAACAACGGTTTAGATAAAAATCCGATAGGCTACTCACGTCCGGGATCATCCGATTCCGCTTGATCGCCGGTCATTATACCAGCGATTCCGCCGAAAACGGGTGCTGTTTTCAGAGGAGGTCTGGAAACATCTTTAGTCTATCCGTACCTTTACAACAGGAGGCTAACTTACGCTACGAAGTTTCTATCTCCCTCTATCTGCTTCATAAAAATGCTGATCTTGAGAGTGCTGTTTATCTTGCTGTCCTGCATGAGGTATCTTCGACAGATGCCATCCTCTCCCTCTGCCTCACTGGGTTCCACATATTCGGCGAGATTAAGCTTCACGTGGCCTAGTATAATCCTTTCTCCTCTACCCCCAGCCGAGTACTCCTGGATAACTTCAAAGTGTACGATAGACTCTTGCAATAAGCCGTTCTTGTCAATGGTCAAGCGGATTGGGACACGCTTCTCGTAGTCATATACGACCTTGTGTTCTTTGATTGGTAACTTTTCTGTGCGCCCACGGTGTTCTGCCGCCGCAGAATGGGGTAGATGCCATTTAATAAAGGATGTGCCCGAGACGAGGGGAACATTGTGAAGGTCTATTATCTGGATGGTATTAACTACAAGCCCAATGGGGAGACTCCAGGGTGCGAACCTTGAGATGTAACTCGAATTTAGGCTTTTGCTATCATTAGCTTTGCAATCTTCCAACAGATATTGGTACGAAGCTTACTCGTCGGTTCTTAGGAACTGCTATAGTCAGCGGGTTGGTTGCGAAAGAGACGTTCAGAGTCTCTCGTAGAGACATGGCTCACCGAATGCTTGCATAATTGTAACTCTAACAATTACATGATTACGCTGTGATATATATCGCAAACACGAGGGACCCCTCCGCTGGGTCCGTCAGGCCGCGATTCGATACAGTATTGTAAATGGATGCGAGGTGATGTTTCTTCATCATCATCCGGAGCTCTCGGTAGAGCTACAGTAGTTCTACCGGAAGCGGACGCTGATCCCCCAAGGCCGGCATCGATCATTCTTCCACATGCAACGACCTCAGCGAAGAAATCATTGATCTATCATACTAACAGACTAGATTAATACGATGGCAGTAACGCCGAATGCGATAGCGGATTGTGTTCTGTCAACATTCGATAGCCTCCCCGCCAAATGCAAACCACGACCTCGATATGACAACGCCCGCGAATGGACTCCCCTAAGTGGTATCGTTCTATGTAAAGGTCTCTCCATTAGCCGCAAAATCCCCATGTATAAAGGCTAAGTAAGCTACTAGATGGAGAGATGTTGACTTGCGTGGCTCTTGGGTAAAACTGCATTTATACCGGTCAGCAACCCTCAGCTGATTATCATTCACAGCACTGGTGCGAAATGTTTGCCGTTGTCGAAGATTCCCCGGGCTAAGGGTACCATACTACACGATTGGCATGCAGAAGTTCTAGCTATACGATCCTTCAATCTATTTCTCATACAGGAATGCGTACATCTTCTGGATGGAAAACAACAGTCAGATTTCATCAGACGCCGTACCGATACTGAAATCACAAAATCTGCCTTTCAGCCTTTTGAGATCAACGACAATATCGAAATTTACATGTACTGCTCCGAGGCGCCATGCGGCGATGCAAGTATGGAATTGGTCATGGGAGCACAAGACGATCCCACTCCATGGGCGTTCCCGCAACCAGCACACTTATCTGTCTCTGGAGGTATCTCTACCGAAAATTCAACTATATTGAGTGGTCGAGGATATTTCTCAGAGGTGGGTATAGTAAGGCGTAAACCATGTGTGTTGACAGTCGGACAGGACTAGCAATCTCTTTTGAGTTGACGATCATACAGCTCGCCCTGACGCACCCCCTACCCTCAGTAAATCTTGCTCTGACAAACTTGCTTTGAAGCAATGTACGTCTCTGCTAAACTGTATTACATCTCTCCTTTTCCATCCCGGAAATGCGTACATCTACATGCTAGTGTTACCTAGCTCTCAATACGTCCCGAAAGCTACTGACCGGGCATTCGGTCCAGATGGACGTATGCTGGGCATAAATGATGCTCAAAGGATTGGCTGGCCGGATGGTTATTCTTTTCGTCCGTTTGCCATGAAAACAACAGAACGTGAATTCGCCTGGTCTAGACGTAATGGCGAAGGACGAGAGATGATTCCATGCAATTTGAGTGCTGTGTACACTCCTTACTGTCAAGAGACTCTAGTTGGAGGCGTGCTACAGGGAAGGAAACAATCAGATTTCCGCGCTGCTAGTCGAACGTCTCGAAGGGGTTTGCTGCAATTGCTCCAGAATCACCATTCTCTACGGCTTGTTTTACCGAAGGGGTCAATTGGCTTGAGTTATACTGATCTGAAAAACTCTAGTTATGTTTGCGAATGGCGAAAGGTCAAGGATGATGTGAAAGCTAAAGCACTCAGGGGGTGGGTGTCAAACCAGAAAGACGAGGCCTGGAGTTTGAATTGAGGTAACAAAACACCATCAGATCATATACGGAGCCCCTTAGATGCATAAGTATAGTTAAACCCTGAGGAACATCTTTAAATAGTTGCTGTGAGGTCAAATATAAATCACGTGAGCGTAAAGGATCACTGCGAGTTGTCCGTGGTTTGAAGCGGCTGCAGCCAGTCATTCTGAAGTTTACCCACTCTTGATAACGCCAATCTTAAGAGTTGATTGAGGATTGAGCGGAGCATACAATCACACCTCAGTCATTAGATATTCTTACGGAACAGGTAAGAGAAGACAAGCCCAACGCTAATTAACCCTTGAATGCTCCTCCCTTCACTCCGTCAGCTTCTACCGGGCCTTGAATCGGTGACCATATTTAATAATTGTGTATCTCTCACACGATCTGCTTCCAATCATGTGCTCACAAGTTTTCATGTCTCTCACCGTCACTTTTTGAAGGATATCAATCCATGCGTCTGACGTTCTTATATCTCCACTTCCTTACCCGCTTTACGTATCCTTCTTCCGAATTTCTATACCATAACTCTACCATTCTATTATCATGGCGTTATCTACCCAAACCGATAAATTTGATGCATTCCATCAGTTGGTAAAAGATCTCAGTAATATTTTGGGTCCATCATCAGGTATTGACTCGGAAGATGTCAACCCTGAAGATATCCAGGAGTTGATGAAAAATTACACATCCACCTCATCTGAATGGGCACCATACGCATTCTCAGATACTACCAGAGCATATACCAGGAACCTCGTCGACAAGGGAAATGGAAAAAGCAACTTGGTATTTTATCCTCAACATTCTAGTTGCGACGATCAGATACTGATACCTATCGCAGCTTGTCCTCGTATGGTCCCCTGGTCGAAGCAGCCCCGTACACGACCACGCCAATGCCCATTGTATCATGAAGGTCCTCCACGGTTCTCTGAAGGAAACTCTGTACGACTGGCCAGATCCAACCTTAACAGCCCCCTTGAAGGTCAAACGTGAGCGCACGCTTCAGTTAAACGAGGTCTCCTACATGGCAGACACGCTAGGACTACACACAATATCCAACCCTGATCCCGACAACATCGCTGTCTCTCTGCATTGTAAGTCTTTTCATTGAGCAAGGAGTTCATCAAGCATGCTAAAGGTCTCGAACCAGTGTATACTCCGCCGAATGCTGAGTTTTATGGCACTCTCACCTTCAACAAGGAGACAGGGCACTCATCTCACATCAAACAATGTCAATTCTTTTCCGAACGAGGACACAAACTGTGATTGAGATTTTGCTTGAGATTTTGCTTGAGGTCTCGTGGCTTTTTATTAGGCAAGCATGCTCTTGGTTTGAATGTTATGGCCGCTTAGCTTCAGCTTCTGGCGCCTTTCTTTGGATATTCGGAGTACGGGGGAGTTGCCTTTACACATAGGTTGTCCGAACTACTTTAGGATGTACAGTAGACTAACTCTGTAATCATAATGAATATCTTCACTCACCAGATAATTGAAGGATCAAGAGATGTGCTGTCGTAGATGTGCCAAAATAGAGATACTCGCTTAGATCGGCCCAGGGTACCCTTGTCAGATGGCTGCATGATGTTTACCATCTTATCGATAACAGAAAGGAGGTGAATATATAACTATACGACAAATACGATAAATGAATCCTTACACCACAGATGCAATCGGTGCTCTCTGAACTCGCGGCCAGTACCTCTCAATGGTCGTGGGTCACGGTACCTGTGGCCTTCTTCGTAACATCCTGTATCTCAACAACCAAAACGCCTAGTCGGCACTCCCTCCTCATAAACGCGATTTCGTGGGCGTCCATATGGGCATACGGCGTTGTACGAGCAGGAGTACGGACGACCTCCGACGATGAACGTAGGAGGAACCTAATATGGGTATCTGGCGCGTTATACGGACTTGCTTTGGCGTGTACAAGAGCGGCAATAGATGATGAGGGCGTACGGTGGATGAAGGTTATGACGCTGAGCCCTTCCTATCTTTATTATGGTAGTTAACACTTCAACAGTGCCTAATACCTGCGTTCGTTTACCTCTTCTCCCAATTGAACCTGAAATCTTTCCTCAATTCATCGAGCCATGAAGAATCAAAGCAACCAGAAAGCCCCCACCCATATGGAGCGAGATCACTGCTTACGGTTTCCACAATATGTTCTGGAGTTGTTCTGAATACTCCTTATATTACATCACCATCCGCGCTTCTGGGGCTGTGTTCGACCCTAACTCTAGCCCTATCTTTCGTCGTCCTCGAGTCTGGGTTTGCTGCATCCCCTGAAGAGAAGTATGGTGGAGCAGGCGGTTTCGTCCTTGCGAACGGTTCCTTTGCATATGAGCGGCGGACACAAGGCTCCAATTCGAAACGGGGCGCGTTCTACCTATGTATAAGAGACTTCGCCGCAATCGTTGTTCTAGTTTGCGGAGCATCGACATGGATCATGGAAAGCCATACTCTGGACGGATTGACTTGGTCTGACGGGTTGCGCAAGCTGGATCCAAAGACAATCGAGCTGAACCCAGAGCTTGCGGACCTTTCTGGGCAATGGAAGCTGGAACAGTTGGTCGTGAATGCCTTCAGGGGCTTTTGGGCGACTATCTTCACCACGGCGACCAATGCATTACTGATGCTAGTAGTCTCCCAACAAAAATCTTTGAAGACTAGTTTAATCGTTCTAGCAGCAGTGCTTGCTGCATTTTTGCCCTCGAATCTCGGAATATCTCAACTCTGGTTTACACTGCTTACTCTTACTTCAGGATATGCTTTCTTCTCAAGCGAAGCTGCATCCTCGCCCGTGAAAGGGTTTGGGGGAAGAAGATTGAATGCAAGAAATATTCTTACGTTTCTCACCGTAACATCGGTTGCCTCACTAGTTATGGGCGTTTCTCGCAAATCAACTGGGATCACCATGTCTGGGTTAGCGATACCTACAAGCTATATAGGAACCCCTATATCGCCCCTCGAGCCTATGGAATTGTCCGATAAGAAAATTCATCCTATTGAATATCTCATTGCGAAGTCTGAAAAGAGCTTTCAGGAGACCCTTTCAAGACAGTCACAGACTCTAGACCAAGCTGTAAAAGAGTATAAGAGACGGTATCAGATGAATCCGCCACCAAACTTTGATCGTTGGTATGAGTTGGCTAAGAGGAAGAACGTGGTACTTATCGACGAGTTTGACTTAATCCATGAACTTCTACTCCCGTTCTGGGCTCTCAAACCGTCCACTCTTAGGTCTCGAGTGCGGGAAGCACTTGGAATGGACGGTAATTCTCTCATAGCCCTAACCATCCGCGAAGGGCAAGCGGTGAAAGTCGAAGGCGGCCCTGACTGGCAACAGGCTGCAACGCTAGGAATGGTCAAAGGCTTTGTACAACATTTGCCAGATATAGATTTGGCCTTTAACATCCATGACGAACCACGTATCGTCGTTCCTCACGATGAGCTTGCTCGTTATGTGGAAATCGCAAAGACGAAAAATATCCCGGCGTCTTTTTCGCAAAAGCGGCCACAGAACACCTTCTCGGCTCGTCCTGATGATATGAATGACGGTCGAAGGATCTTAGAGTACAAAACTAGCCGCTTCAACGTCTTTGCGCATCAGTCTGTTTGGTCAACCTCTAGATTGTCATGCTCGCTTGACAGTCCGGCACGTTCCTACGAAGAAACCAGCTCCGACAATAAGACTATGTATGCTTTGGGTGAGCTCGGCTTCATATACAACCATACAGCCATGTCGGATATCTGCAACTCTCCTTCCTTACGTCACACCCTCGGATTCTTCGACCGACCCAATGCGTTCAATGTCGCCCACGATCTCATCCCCATATTCTCCCAGAGCAAAGTAAGTAGCTTTCAGGATATCCTATATCCCAGTCCGTGGTACTGGTTCAACATGGTCTCTTACAACGCCACCCGCGCCAAGGACTGGGACAAGAAGGATAACACAGTATATTGGAGGGGAACAAATACAGGAGGTTATAGCAAGTATGGTGCATGGCGCCATCATCATCGACAGCACTTCGTCGCCAGCGTCAACGCCCCTGACACAACCCGCATCTTAACCAACCTTGGAACCGCAGTTGCACCCGTCTGGAATGCCCAAGAGGTCCCAAGACAAACCTTCAAGGACCTAATAGACGTCAAATTCACGGATATCGGACAGTGTGACGACATTGACTGTGCTCAACAGCGCGAATTCTTCCGCTTAACGGATCCAACAGATATGCAGGATGCATGGTCCTATAAACACTTGGTTGACCTGGACGGCAACGCTTTCTCCGGCCGTTTTTATGCGTTTCTAAAGAGCAAGTCTGCGGTGTATAAGATGGCGGTTTTCAGGGAGTGGCATCAGGAGTGGTTGAGGCCGTGGATGCATTATGTGCCCCTTGGCTTTGACGGGGGCGAGTGGATGGAGACGTTCAGGTATTTCGCGAACGAGAACAAGGGCGAAGACTTTGCGGAGAAGTTAGCGCTAGGAGGGCAGCAGTGGGCTAATGCCGTCTTAAGGAACGAAGATATGGAGGTTTGGTTTTTTAGGCTGCTTTTGGAGTATGTGGTTCCCCTTTTGTGTTTGAGTAAGAGAAATTTCTAACCTAGTGATAGGTATGGAAGACTCGTTGATGATAATAGAGAGATCATCGGATATGGCGGTCCTTAGATACTCTTTCTGGGAGGATGTACCATATGGGATAACAGGGCAGGATTGATGCGGCGTTAAGGCGTACAGTACAGCATTTATAGCTGAGGGTCCTGGGTACATAGAGGAACTCGACGATTGTATTGTACAGACGATGACACTAATTATCGCCTATCATATTACTTCCACAGTTAACTGGTTGTTACATACAGCAGTCTTCTAGTTAATACCAATACCTGGCTCTATCATCCCGGCTAGAACATTGACGATCACTCTAAAGAGCAGATCATCCGAACGAATCATAATTATTCCATCTTTAAACTACAACTATTCCTTACTGATTCTTTTTATCTTCCTATACTTCGGCCTAAAGAAGCGAATCTCGCATCTATACTGTTCAATATATGTACTATCTAGAACCGACGAACAGAGATGAAAGAGGTCATCACGATTTGACGTTTTCGCTACAAAATATGTTAACTAGTCCACTTTGATAGCTCCACACCCCGAAAGAGGTGAGCAAACAAAATTTATCATATCTGATTTGCTTAGAGATACAACCCTTTGGGACCAAACATTGCGAAGTTGGCCAGACAACTTCTGGGCATACGTCATCTTATTCCCGTTCTCAGGGAGAAAAAGAGAACCTCCCTGACCAGATACCTTACCTTATCTACTTTGAATTTTATTCTCCTTTAGAAACCCAGCTAGCATCTCACGCTTATGCAAAGCTCTACATCCCCTGTCCACCATTTCACTGATTTCCTTTCTCTTCAATCATAGAGCACTATTATAAGGGTAGTAGTAGCAGATATCAACCATGGGTAAACAGTAAGTACTGAAATGTTCAGACAGATCCCAAGCAAACATGTCTAATGAGTCTCATAGAATTGGGGGAGCATTTATCAAATTTCCTGAGACTGCTAAAATAGCAAATGCCGTTAAGGATAAAGGAGTCTCTGTGAGTAATCCTAAAGCATATATACTAGAATATCGAGACTTATCAAATCTAGGAGCTCATCCACCAATGGAAAGAGGGGATGAAAAAGAAGGGCTATCCTGCCCGTTGGGGTGATGAGGTGGAACAGTTATGTACCGTATGCATCCCTTACTTGTGACTAATAGTACTAGGTCGAATACATGATTCTCAAGTTTGACGACACTAACGAGAGAGTGGAGGTAACGTTGGAACAAACTACTATCCTAAAGGGGCTTGAAGAAATGGTCGATGCAGCCATGGAGAAAGGTCGCCCAGTTTCGCAGCAAGAGTACCAGTTCTACCTACAATTACAATCACGATGTTTTCTAATTTGAAAGCAGTCCTGGGGTCACGGCTGGTTATACACCTGAATTTGCTGCTTATATGGTCGAGTCAGAGCCAAATTCACCGTATGGAAGCTCCGTTAGTGATTTATTGAAGGTTGAAACGAACATGTTCCAGAGGTGTGACCTTCTAGTACTCGAACGCGGCATAAACTAACAGTTCACCGCTAGACGCAAGGCTATAAAGGCTCATGCAGATACCGGCTCCTGGCCGTTCACCTTATCTATGTTCCCAGGGCTGAAGGCTGATTATAATTCCAAAGATCCTAGTGAACTGGAAATCGACGAACCATTAGCTAGCCAAGAAGTGCGTTTCAAAGCTGCCGACAGCAATATCAGAAGTCGACGGAACGATGAGGGGGTTGCTAAGGTTCCACTCTTCGTAGATATTAACACTCTTTCCTCGAAAGGGTCATTCCCCTCGTATATTGATACAGACACAAAGTCAGTACTTCTACAAGATGAAAGCATTCTTTTCGGTCCTGGACACTGTGGCTTTCAGATTACATTTGGAGCAGCAGACGAAGATGATGCTCGGCGGTTACATGACCAGTTAATTCCGCTGGGTCCTGTCATGCTGACCTTGACGGCATCCACTCCAATATACAGGGGCTTCCTTGTCGATACTGATGTACGTTGGAAGCAAATCCAATATTTCGTTGACGATAGAACGAAGACTGAAAGGGAACAAGAGGCGAAGACGGATTATGATGCAGTAACAGGTCCGAGGTGGTCCACTAACAACACTTACATTGCTAATGACCCACGTCTTCATCCTGAGCATCAGAAATCCCAACTCCAAGTGAATGAGCAAGTTCAAAGGAGGCTCGAAGAGGAAGGAATGGACTCTATTCTCGCGAAGCATTTCGCTCACGATTTTCTACGTGATCCGATAGTCATGTCTGAGGAGGACATTAAGGAACATAGTACAAAAGACGAGGAGCCGGCTCTTCCGAACGAATCCCACGATGCTAGTGTGGGTACTGATCATATCGATGCTATCGAAGGGACTTTGTATCCGCACGTCAGATTCAAGGTTCCGCCTGCTAATGACCCGAGGATCGGATACCGTGTTGAGTTTAGGCCGATGGAGACGCAGTTCACGGACTTTGAGAATGCTGCGTTATCTATATTTTTGAGACTGCTGACTCTGGCGTTGAGAAAATCCGATAAGGATATGTATGTTCCGTTGCGGGTTGTTTATGATAATATGGAGAAGGCCCACCCCAGAGATGCAGTCCGTAGCTCGAAGTTCCTCTGGAGAGTAGATACCAAAGAGCACTCAGGAGAAAACGGTGCTGAGCAAAGGAATGGTGACTCCGGTGAAGCAGACGTTGTGCCGATGAAGATCGATGAAATTTTCAACGGCTCTTCACGTCACCGTGGGTTGTTAGATCTTGTCTATGAATATATGGAGTCGGAGGGATACACCTCCACTCAACGTCAACAGCTTGAGCCATACTTGGACTTGGTTAGAGGGAGATCTGATGGTACTCTAGCCACTGCTGCAAGATGGATGAGGGAATACGCCCAAGGACACGAGCAATACCGCAAGGACAGCTATGTGAATGCGAAGATTTGTTACGATATAATGAGTGAAGTCCGGAGTATGATGAACGGAGAACGGGAGAACGGGATGTTCAAACGATGTATCGCTTGATTTGCCTTTCTCTGCTTTAATACCTATAGATTCTTCTTTCGCAATACTACTATCATCTCTTCATTCGCGAGCCCTATACTTGGGTGTTCAATCGGTTCAAAGGGTGATTTTAAGAATTCTGGCTGGAACACGGGCCAGTCGACCTTAGGCCCTGCCCATATAATAGTCTCAACGGAACCGTCACCGCTGAGATCTAGATACATCTCGATCAAATAGGGATCCCGGGGGTAGACGAAAAGCCATACAGCAGCTTCACCAGCGCGAGACCACATCTCTCGTGTACCCGTAACATGATAGAAATTCTCTTCGGGTAGATACTTATTATTACAAGAGAAAACATCTATCCCATGAATGCATTTCTCCTCGCCATATTGCATGAGAAGAGCCTCGAGAAGTCCTGATCCACTTCCTACGGAGATACTGAACTCTGGGTTTGCTGGGAGAAGCGCGGATAATGATCGAATCAGAGGAGATGACAAGGCAAGACAACAGCCTGCGTACCTCGCAGGTGTTTCTGTAAGTCGAGGAAGGCTCATGGTACATGTATATGAGATGGAAGAAGGAGAGTTGTTGATGACTTCAGACGGAGACGAACATTCATGGGTTACCGTGTTTCGAGTTTCGAGTTTCGGCTGCCTTGTTTTGTTTCTCATTGGACATCACAACATCAACTCCTCCCGTCTTCTTCAATACTGTACCGTACAACAACTTCTCTATAAAAACATTCTGCCTGTCGCGAACAAAGGGCAAGGGGAAGCTCTAAAGAAGTCAAGGAGTTTGTCATGACTCGGTCAGCTTTCCGGCCAGTATGGGTTATCCTCATCACGGCGGCTGTTTACATTGCACTATTTACATCACTATTGGTTACTCATCTCAAAGTTCCTGATGCACCGAGCAGTGCCGCGCCAGCAGCTGGTATTAACTTGACAGAAGCCTCCCATGATCTTAAAGTTTTGACAAGCCACTTTCATCCATATAACAGTGACGCGAACGATGTCGTCCGGAATTGGCTTCTGCACAGGATCGAGCAAATACTGAAGAATAACAATGCCTCTTTTGATAGAGAACTTCTTGGACATACGGAACTAAAGCTTCAGAGGGAAGGGCTTTCGAGAACTCCAGGTGTGACAGTATATAATGACCTAAACTCCAACATCACGTTTTCATCGGGCAACCTACCCGTATATTTTGAGGGTACGAACATCATTGTCAGAATTCGAGGATCAGAAACCACGGAAAAACATGGAGGAGTCTTGGTTAATGCCCACTACGACAGCGTTTCCACTGGATACGGTGCTACGGATGATGGTGTTGGTGTGATCACACTTCTCCAACTCCTATCTCACTTCTCCGTCCCAGAAAAGAAGCCGCCTAAACGGGACCTGATTCTACTCTTCAACAACGGCGAGGAAGATTTCCTTAACGGTGCTAAAGCTTTCTTGCGACATCCCGTGTCTAAGATACCTCGTACCTTCCTCAACCTAGAGGGTGCTGGAGCTGGTGGACGAGCAATTCTCTTCAGATCAACGGATACGGAAGTAACACGATCATATAAGAACAGTCCATACCCATATGGAAGTATCATCACAGGCGACGGTTTCAAACGTGGCATGATACGCTCCCAGACCGATTATATTGTATTCAATGGAGACCTGGGATTGCGGGGCTTGGACGTAGCTTTCTTTGAACCACGTGCAAGATACCATACTCAAGAGGATGATGCCAGAGACACCTCTATAAAATCTATTTGGCATATGCTTTCAGCTTCGATTGCAACAACTGAGGCCCTTACATCGGATACAAGCTCAGAGTTCGATGGCCCTGTCCGGAATAATAACAGAGTTGACAGTGGGCATGGGTCTAATGCCGTCTGGTTCGACATTTTCGGAAGAACATTTGGCGTTCTCAAGTTACATACTTTATTTGCTCTTTCAGTCACCTTCCTCGTAGTGACTCCGATTCTTCTAATTGTTTTAAGTGTCATTTTGAGCAAGGTGGACAAATGGTACCTGTTCTCGAGAAAACATTACATTCATTCAACAGATGATGATGCACCTATACAACTTAAGGGATGGCATGGCTTCTTCTGCGATCCAATCGCGTTCATTGTCGCTACAGCTGCTGTCGTCGGACTTTCGTACCTGTTTGTGAAGATCAACCCCTTCATAGTCTACAGTAGCGAATACTCTGTGTGGGCTTCATTCCTTACTGCGTTTTTCTGTCTGAACTGGTTTCTACTTCGAGGAGCGGACGCAATGCGTCCCTCTGCTCTGCAACGCATATACTCCCTCATGTGGACTTACATCGGAGCCTACATTCTCCTTGTCATAGCTACTGTGGCTGAGAACAACTTCTCATTAGGGGGAGTTTACTTCATTGTCATATACTTTGCAGCATCGTTCGTCGCCTTGCTGTTAGCTTACCTCGAACTGTTCGCTTTACCAAAGAAATCCGCATTACCTGATCCGTCAGCAGAATCTGAAGAGGATTCAGAAACTGTTTCTAGCAGGCCACAAACGGGTACCACCGCGAACAATGATGATTCTGCTAATGAGCGCACCTCGCTACTCTCGGGGAACCGCCAAAGAACAACGTTCGCTCGGCACGGTGGCAGCCGTAGACACTCTGCGGACGATGGTACATCTACAGCTGTTGGGGAACCTCTGGCTGAACATGCCGCGTACGGTGGAGAACAAGAGTGGAGCGAGTGCCTTCCAACCTGGCTTTGGATCCCCGAATTCCTCGTTCTTGCCCCTATTCCAATTATACTAGTTGGTCAACTCGGCTTGCTCCTCACAGCAGCACTCCGCCAAACGCTCGCCGACGGCTCACCTCCTCTTCCGGTCTATCTATTCATAGCATTTTTCGGAATCTTACTTCTGATACCCCTCTCACCCTTCATCCACAGATATACATACCATATTCCTCTATTTCTCTTCCTTATATTCTTCGGCACTCTGATCTATAACCTCACTGCGTTCCCCTTCTCCCCTAACAACAGGCTCAAAATATACTTTTACCAATCGGTGGATCTCGACTCGGGGCTGAGTACCGTAAAACTCATCCTACCTGAACCCTTTCACCACCCTATCCTCGCGAGTCTGCCGTCCACCTTCGAGAATCCCGCTAAATGCGGTCCCAGCACAGTTGGAAACCGCAAAGAATTGTACGAATGCAACTACACCGGCCCTGCTCCAAACCTCTATGAGCCTCTACCTATTGGCATCCCGCCCGAGAAGGCTTACAACAAACTCGTTACCTTTACGGTTGAAAGAGTAAATGCGACGAATAGCACCGACCCAAGACTACCGAAGAATGTGGCGGATTTCACGATAGACGCCTACCACACGCGCTCGTGTCGTCTCTACTTCGCCGCTCCAGTGTCCTATCTCCACGTTGCTGGGTCCTCCTCTTCCAATCCTCAAGATCCACCATTACTGGGGAAGGAAGGTGCAAAGGAGTTCCGAATATGGCGTCGCGACTGGAAAAAGGAGTGGAATGTGCGAGTTGGATGGGATGGTAAAAAGGGGACGGGATTGAGTGGTAGAGTGACGTGTCTATGGGCGGATGTGAACGCGCTGGGGACCGTGCCGGCGTTTGATGAGGTGGTACAGTATGTACCGACATGGGTGGTGGTGAGTAAGATGATGGATGGGATCGTGGAGGGGGGGAAGGCTTTCAATGTATAGGATGGAAGTAGCGTATGGTACCAGGGGTGAGGATTAGGAGGCTGTCGATATATGTATAGTTGCATTCTCATATTCTAGGCGAAAGGAGTACAGGGTCTACTACTGTGGGCTGAAGTTCTTCTCGTTTAGTTGCTAGTGATTCTACTTTTGTCATCCTCTGTAGCAATTTCATTCTAGTGGTACAGTAATACACGTCGCTCTGGATTGCCTAGTAGTTGTCCTGTGCATTGACTACCCTCGTGACATCGTCCGGACCCACTTCCGTGTTTTCTCCCCTTTGTGGTATTACTCGCCTACCATATGATCACTTCCATACCGATCTCCGATTATAAATGTACAAAGGACCTTCCTAGCGTTTGCAGTACAAAGCCTAACTATATGACCCTATTTGATGTACACTTGTTTTCGACGCTGTACCGACTTCCAAACTCGAAAAGTGAAAAAACGTACAAACAGTGCCGAGCTGTACGTAGTACTTAATCGTGCAGAAGGTAGAGATTGATTGATATTGCAGAATCACCAGTATCCTAGCAGTTACTCGGTAAGCGTATAGGGGTCAAGGATTTGGACCTGCGAGGGGGAAAGTGATATTGGATTATCATTCTTAAGTTCATGTCTAATGGTTATATGCATCCCGTGCCTATCTACAGCCCCGTTTCGAATCAGTAGACAAATTTCTAGTGTGGACTAGCTTCATATTCCCAAGGTAGACCTACTGGAGTACTAAAGGGTAGAACTTTCAAGGATAAGATTACTTTCGTTTTTCTATGAGCTTCTAGCCTTAAGAGTTTCCGGGCCGTGGATGGTGAAGAGCAACTTGAAACAGTATTGCATACATAATTTTACTCTACGTCCTTCTCTTTCGTCTCTTGGCCATGCTACGCTACACAAAAGGGTGAAAGTAGACTTGATAATAGACTCTAAGAGCTTTTCCACTTGAAAAGGGTCGTAGGCTAACCGAGATGAAGAGATACTCCCGGACAAATCGAGACTTTTGGTCTTCAGTATGTAGACCATGAGAACTAAAACTAAGAAAAACTGATCTTTATAGATCCCTATAGTAGATGCTAGATACCTTACGCTATGAATGGTAGGAGAGCTACCCGACTCCAGTATGGCGGTTGGCGTTATATTAGACGGGTAGACTCTGATAAGTGCGAGTTTATTTTCTAGATATATAATCACGAGAATATGTATACTCCCCTCAGCACGAAGAGAGAGTTGTAGTTGAAGGGGTAAGGTAAGGCAAGGGCGGGGTAATCCGTAAGTAGAAACATTAGCTCGTGGGTGACAAATTAACGCGTACACCAAAAACTCCAGTCTGTTCCAAGCACGATAAGTCCTCAACACAATACAAATTAAGATTCTTTCTAAGATAAAGGTAGAGCTGCTTATCCTATACACTACCTGCCTTTTAGATTCTTCCAACGTTGTGTTGTTGTAAACCTATAGAGACTCAAATTTACCAACTTTTGTCGAGGTGCCCACGAGATTAGATAGTAGCAAACGAAACAAACACGAGCTACCTTATCGATACCAGAATGTTTCTTTGAAATTCTTGAAAGAGAATCAAGGTATACTCCGCAGTTGTTTACATCCCGCTCTTTGTTGAAATCACCGGGTGTTGCGATGGCGGAATCGAGGCCTACTAGAGATCCTTCCCACCTCGATCCCAGCGAACTAGGGACCAAAGAATAGTCCGTAGGCTACCTCTTCTTTTCTTATCCCACTTCACCCCAAACTTTCGTAGTGCTAATCTACTATATAGTTGGGAATCCGCATACACTCTTGAACTCGAAAATAATGCCACAGACCACACCGATGTTGGGACCATTTGGTTCTCCGACGCTAGCGCTGAAGAGAAAATTATCGATTTCATCAATGACCTCAGGGATGAAGAACTCATAGACCCCGATAGATGCAGTTTCATCGACGTTGGAACTGGCAACGGCCATCTGTTATGGGAGATTTGGGAGACTGGGTTTCGGGGAAGAATGCTCGGTGTGGATTATAGTGCTGCAAGTGTGGCTCTGGCACGTCGGATTAGGGAACACAAGGCTCTCGCTGTCGATGAGGAATTGACTAGCGGAGAAGAGCCTGGCCCGGATATCAGTTTTGAAGAGTGGGATGTATTGAATCAAGAGCCTGGAAATTGGATGTCAAAGGGTGGGTTTGATATCGTCCTAGACAAGGGAACGTTCGATGCAATCAGCCTCTCGGCAGATGTAGACGGATTAGGACGTCGAATTTGCGAAAACTATAGCAGCAAAGTCGAAAAGTTAGCAAAAGTCGGCGGACTGGTAATTGTCACAAGCTGCAACTGGACGGAAGAGGAGCTAAGACATTGGTTCGATGGAGGAGAATTGTCCTTCTGGAGAAAAATCAAGTACCCTAGCTTCCAGTTTGGTGGGAATGAGGGCAGCAAAGTCTGTACCCTGTGCTTCAAGCGGAAGTGAGGAGCCAAAGATATTATATAGAGGATCGGGGCCTCGTTTTACTGCTTCCTGCAAAGCCTGGCTAATACGAGCCATTTCTTGCGCTCGCCTATATCTTCTGTTTCCTTTTCCCCTCGTTGCCATGGTCTTCTTTGCCCATTCGCGTCCATTTCCCATAATTCCTCGATTTCAAGCCCCACCTTTCCTACTGTTTCCTCGAAGAACGGAGCTAACTTGATTCTGCCGGTGTGGAACCCTGAAACTATCAGTATCCTAGCGTGCTTTTCTGAAGAAAGAAAGTGTAGCATCGAACGCGCTAGATTTGTGTGCTCCTGTGGCATCCACAAGCAGTCTGCAGCTAGTATACGTGTGAAGTAACCTGCATGGGAGGTAGCAAAGGGGGTTGAACAGTCTCCCCATTGATGACCTTCGATAGAGACTCTAGTGATCGCGTCTGATGAGAGATTCTTCTCCACATTTTGCTTGAGTGTCTTGAGAAGCGTTGCGGAAGGGTAGTCTGTTATGGCAACCTACGGAGCCAAGGTCAATTGAAGCTCTGCTTCCATGCTAGGAAAGGGAGTGATACCTCCTCTGCGCCAGATTTGACACTTACAATGCTGGCAAGGCCAACACCTGTTGATTTGTAAGATATCAGTCCCCCTCGTCCCAGTTGCCCCTCAGAGGGTAGGACTTTCACCCAACTCTTATCACACACCTGCTCCGAGCTCGAGGACCTTTTCTCCCTTCACGCTCCACAGCTGTTCATTCTCCCTACTAATCCACCAGCAATCTGGCCCTTCGATTCTTTCCCAATCATGGCTAACTCCCGGGCCGAGATCATCAGGGTGACCTCCAACCAGCTCGCCAATCAACACTCCCGCATTCCAAAGGTAATGGGCAAATTTTGTCCGCTCCTCTTCCTTATTAGGGTCTGCTGTTCTGAATTCCAAATCTCCATATTTGCGTGAACGGTAAATGATAACCTCACCCGGGTTTCCATGCGCGTTTCGAATATCGTCTGTAAAGAGTAATCCTAATGAGGAGGTGAATATATCATCTGCGGCAGTTTCATTCGTACTTTGGAGGTGTATCAGGGAAGTAAGCATCTCGTATATATACTATTGAGCTTCAAAAGGCGATGGATTCTAGTTTTACCTCAGAATGTCAGGAATGAGGTGACGGGAATCGCTCACCGGGACATTGTCGGCTAAACTATAACTAAATAACTACATGCATCTTGCAGAGCTCCTTGCAAAACATTTTGGACGAGAATCCGAGCATTGTTGTCCAAAATTGACGACTATAGAGCCTTCTTCTGTATGTTTGCGCACCGCTCTTTTAGCGCAACCATATGTCTTCGTTGCCAACTACAATTAACGCGCCAGCTAAAACAGAGCTCCATTCGACCATCGCCATCCGCGAACTTCACTTCGACGATAGTAGCTTCATCGGTTGAAGACTCCAAACATTCTGGCCCAAAGATCACTTTTCATGACGTGGAGCCAAAGCCCTCTCATCCGGATTACAAAGAGAGAGTCCTACATTTTCGGTCGAAGCTTCGACGTCGCTACGGGGAAGATATTTGGGGTGGGGAGGAACGTCTTGCAATCAATTCACTGGGAGCGCCGTCGGATATTATCGTTCTTCGAAAACCTCATAATAAACGCAACAAGAAGTTAGCAAAATGGAAAGAGAATGTTGCTTCTAGAAAGGCGGTCCTAAAAAACCTATTAGTTGATGATGAGGGTAAAAAAGGGGCTCCAACCCCAGATGACATCTATCAATGGATTGAGAGCTTACGGCCTAGTTCTTCTGCCCATCAGCTTACAGATAAAACTGCTTTAACACAAGAAGAGTACGAGACCAAAGCTAGGGCACTCCAAGAGGGATTCCTCAACACCCAACTGAGACATTATTATGAAGTATGGCGGGCTCGTTCGGAGAAGGCGTCCCTTCACAAGGGTGCTTCAAAAAAGAGAGGTCCAAGAAAAGGGTCACCGGTAGCGTCATCTGGTTTAGATCATGGTACTTTCACTAGGTCCATCTGGAAAGCAGGCACTACCAAGATAGACGTCCGACTTCCTGTACTAGAAGAGTCCCAGTTTGTAAAACCCAAGACATATTCCAAAAAGCATCTGACTCAGTGGATTATGCGAGATCATTGGCGTATTGTGGTTTTGGACGATATTGAGAAGGACGGAGAGCTTGAGCTGACTCTCGCGTCCTCACAATTGAAGCTCCTCACTGCTGGCGGTGCGTCATACTTTCGTACTCTTAACTGACAACGCTAATCTGGCGCAGGTAGTTCTACACTACTCGATCAAATTGGCCAACAGAGAAATGCTAAGATTGAGATCTATTGGCCCGCTAACGTTCTGAGAATTACCGCGGACATGATTACTGCAGAATATGTCGCGCGTGATATTTCCGAGAGACTTCAATATGTACAGATTGCAGAATTTGATCTTACTCCGTTCAAGAATCTCCCGCCATGGAGAACCTCTCCTTCCTCCCTGGATCTACAAATGGTTGCGGAACTTAGTCGGACGCTGATTGACAAACCTGATGATAATAAGGCATGTGTAGGAAGATACTTTGCGCTCTGTTAACTAACGTCTATCAGTTTCTTATACGGGGCATATCTAAAAACAACGTTGAAGATGCTCACCGTCAGCTTCTTCTTACATTAATAGATGTTGACACATACGGTAAGATCATCCGCAACATAAGCAATAGTGCAATTGCGAGTGCTCGTAATACTGTTCTTCAACCTATTAAGACACTCAACTATCTTCCGTTGAGTCAGAAAGGAATTGGCTGGTCAAGGCGGGTGATACCAACCCCGAGAGGCGCTGCATCGCCTGTAGCAACTATGTTTGAACAAAGAGATAGCGAATTCAAGGAGGCAGAGTCAAGCACGGCTCTTCACAATAAGTTACTGCCCGACATAGACGGGTGGGTAACATCTTTTAAGGGAGAAGCTACAAAGAAGTCAACATTCCAGAAACTTCGACACGCTGTCATACATTCTGTTTCTACATCTGATATAAGTCTAGAACGAAGCAATACTA
>MU006119.1:11001-92736 GCA_010093705.1 Patellaria atrata CBS 101060
CTACCTTTGTGGTTGACCACGTTAAGTGAGAAGCCAGGCGCGTTTCTAGACTTATCCAGTTCTGTCTCGATAAGTATAGACTCCCGTTGTAACATATAGTTATAATAATTATATTTTAACTATCTTTATTATTAACTATTAAGTGTAGAGATTAAGTTAAGAAATAATAATATTATAGACTAAATATTTATATATAATAGTTCCGTCTTATTAAGCCTCGGCTCGATTATTTTCTATTTAACTAATTAGCGCTTAGAGATCTTTTCCGCGTCTAATCTAGTAAAGATCTTTTATAAATAAACTAAACACTTAATATAGAAAATATAGAATTAATATTATAATATATCGTTATAATTAAATAGTAGAGTTATTAAGATATTAATTTTTATAATAATTAGAGATAATAAGCTAGTCGCTTATACTATTATAATTACGGTATCGTTATAATCTAGAGTTTCTAAATTAATATAACATTATCTTTTAGTTTTTATATTAGCGCTATTTTCGTTATTTTCTAAGATATAAATTTTATACTATTCCGTCCGTTTTAGTATACACCTATAGTATATAATAGCTAGATAGAACCTCTCTTTTAAGAATCAAGCGATATATTCCATGCACCTGTAGATCCAGTTTATCTTATATCCTTCTTTCTCCCCCTCACTTGATAACTGCATGTTCTTACAACTTGTGGGCGTAACAGCATGTAGTTAGCAAGTGGCGGAGGAAGGAAAACCAGTGACACGCAGGTCACGTGACGTAGACGCAGCGGACGCAAGAGACCAGGGATCACGAACAACGTCCACCACATCCAAGAGAGTGTGGACGTAATGGACGCAGAAGACTAGGCGTTGAGAATAGCGTCCACCACGTCCAAAGAACGTGGACGCAGTGGACGTAGAAAAGTGTAAGACTGGAATAACGTCCAGTACGTCCAAAGGTCAAAAAAGGACTCGGGGAAGGAATACTTAAGGACGCTCCTTTACGCATGTATTTAGATTCCTCGTAGTTATTCTTACCATCAATCTTACCTATAGATTTGGATGTTACGGTCTTGAACTTGACTTCTCTTGTTACGCTGTTTCCATACAGCCCGTCTTGTCTCATTGTGAGCGTCACCAAGAAGTCAAGGAGTCAGCAAGTTGTATCGTCAACTTGAAGTGCCTTTGTTATACGTATCCTATCACCTGCGGAACCTACCCTAGTGGTTGACCACGTTAAGTGAGAAGCCAGGCGCGTTTCTAGACTTATCCTATTCTGTCTCGATAAGTATAGACTCCCGTTGTAACAATAAGTAGTACTTAATTTTATAGTCAACTAGTAGATAGCCCTGATTTTAGCCCCTATCAGTCCTTAATACCAGGATTCGTAGTCTGAAAAACCCTGCATGCTACCCGTACACCCATAGCACCTCACGTAAGCAAGTAAATTTCCTTACAGTACCCGTATTCCAGGTTCGGTTTGGACTACAAAGTTCATCAACAAGGGTAGGACTGAGCTACTCGTAACCTCGACTCGTTGATATGCCACCATTTGTTTCTTACTCACTGATGTTATAACAAACAAGACGTTCCTTACTTTATTCCGTACTGGAGGAGCTGTGCAGTGGACTCCTCCCGCACTAACTTGTGACAGGAATTGAAAGTTCGCCCAATATCGACGCGTTGTGGTGGTGTTTACAAACCCCACAAATTTGATGGATCTCCACCACAATCGCGACGATAGCAAACTGCGCGAGCCATATTAAAGCGGACTTGAAGTCCAGTCCAACCGGAAGAGCGTCAATCGACGTACGAACATCATGGTTGTCATTGTTCCTCCCCCTCCAGCTTTGTCATCCAAAGTATTGTCTCTGTTCCACGCCAAAGACGACCTACTCTCGAATTGCCCTGTCCTCGCATTCTATGGACCGTCGGCCACTGCTACTGCTGCCGCCAGTAGCTCACGTATCCAAGTTCATATTTTCTCCTGTGCAGGCCTCCATTCGTACCCTCGTCTCACCATCGCTCCCAGCTCCCCACTTTACGCCGCCGTCAATTGTTTACCACGCGAAGAACAAGGCGATGAAATTTGTCGCGGATTAGCATTTAGCCTTTATAAATACTTTTCGGAGCTACCGGTCGTAGTACGTGAGACATGGGACAACCAATCCAATTCTATGGGCAAGCTTCCATCAGCCCTAAAACTCTTCAGCGAAGCTCATGCGGCAATGCTCGCCAGCCGTATGGCAAAGGTCGAGAATGTAGCCGAGGTCATACAGGATGTTCGATACTCTCTCGGTGAACAAAATTTATCTTGGTTAGATATTGATGTGGTCCTACCAGAGGGTACGATGAGATCATTGGACAACAGACCCCGGGACTCAACACTCTTTGAAGAGGAGGATGATATCGCAGCTCAGAGATATGGGGATTACGCTTCGATCGTAAAGCTATTTGGAGAAGAGGCTTTCCTACCAACTTCAAAACTTCGACGAGCACCATCAAAACCCACGGCTATAAATCGTTCTGTTACGTTCTCGAGGAAGCAAAAAGAGAGCCTGCGGCGAGAAATGTGTGAGCTTCTTGACACAGAGGAAAATTATGTGAGCAAGATGTACGACCTTCTTCACAGCGTAGCCGCAGACTTCCGTCAAAAAGCAAAAATGAAGGGCTCAGCTAGCTCAAGTCCGAGCGAAGATGCCTTGAAAGGCCTCTTTCCCCCTAGCTTAGATAACATATTGGCAGTTAACGCAGAGTTCCTCGATGCTATGAGGGCCATCCTGGAAGAGACAGAAAACGATGCTATTCAAGATATAGAGAACACTAGTGAAAGGGGAGCACCTGTGAGCACAGAAGATCCCCGCCACGATGTGACTGGTTCTTTAGCTCTCGCCAAATGTATGACCAAGTTCTTTCCTTGGTTTTCTGACTGCTACACGGATTATATCCAAGCTCATGCTGGTTTCTCTCATTTCTTGAAGATTTTCATGAAAGAGACCGGATCAAGTTTCTCGAGGAGGGTTCAAGAGACTGGAGAGCAACGTCTAACGTCCATGTTGATAGAACCGGTTCAGAGGCTACCACGATACAATCTCTATATCGACAATATTACCAAACAGCTTCCCGTCCGACACCCTGCGCTCAAATCCTTCCTGAAAGCCCGAGATATAATTACAGAGATTTGCTCCCGAGATTCACCAACCTCACAGCAGTTCAAGGTGCTCGACAGATTGCAAAACCTAGTTTCCGCATGGCCGCAGCATGTTCGCCCTCAAGGTCGGCTAATCTCTGCTGCCGATGTTGTTGAACTTTCTCCACCATTCAAACCACCACCCCAACGCAGTGATGCAGCTGCTGGTATACTACTTCTCTTTGCAGAGCAACTTATCTACCTCATAAAACCGCCTAAGAGTACCATGACCGCTCGCGGGCTGATAGCAGAGCTAGATAATCCGAGCCTTGCTGTCTCAAGTACAAAGGAACAGAACAAATTTGACTTGATCTTTGGGCAAAGGATCGAGATTTTCGATTCCCATTTTACGGAGAGAGATGAAGGCAGGACTGTACACATTGTTCGTCATAGCAGTTCACGGAATGGTTTAAGAAACAAGACGAATGGAGGAATACATGTGTTCAGTCTAGTCGGATCATACGAAGGCAAGGCAGTTAGATTAGTTGAAGAAATAGTGAAAGCCCGTGTCGAAGCTAGATTCGCCGAATCCGAACGCGAGGGGCATAAATGGGAGGTTAGAAATACTATGGGTGATCTGAGTTTGTTCTCGGCAATCTTTGAGGAATACACCGATCAACCTCCCGATGGTCGAGGCACTCCTGCGATGATTAGAGTCGTTGTCGACAAAGTCCACAGCCCTCCGCATGTTGCAATGGAGAAAGAGGGTGTAGAGGTCGTTGTTTCCTTGGCCGTGGTGGGAGACGGTTTCTACCGGTTGGAGGTTGAAGGGAGAGAAGACTACAGTACTCGCGACCACATTACTGCAGCTGAGTTCCTCCCCGTTTTCTGCAAGCGACGTAAGTCCTTTATTCAGGCATCTTTTCAGTTCGTTCTCAACACGATTCCATGATTACTTTCCGCAATGAATTTCTTCCAGTTCTCTATCACACTATATTTGCATCCTTTGACTAGAGCTTCCCTTTGTACCACTTGCGATGGATACTGGATATGCATTATTCCATTTGACGCTCCTTATGCTAATACATCGCGTAGTGAGTAACGTCATGCAGATACTTCATCAGATTCGTAATCCCACCATGACGGGGATACTGCTAGTGCGTAACCAGCAGATTCTCAGTTCGCTCCAAATTCAACTCGAAGGGGAAGAGGTAGCAAATGTCGAAGATCGCGGATTCCGGCCCCATTCTCCTGTCAAGATCTTGTCCAATTTTTTCGGTGGTTCTACTTCCTCCAAGGACCCAATCAGCCCTCGAAAGCTACAAAGACCTTTGTCAACGATTGAGATACCGCGAATGGCCCCCCCTCCAGTTCCGAAATCCTATAGTCAACTATCAGACCCTTATACCAACGTTCACCTGGCGTCAAAGGGGATCGAATTGTCCACGGATAGTCTTTCCAAGCTCGAAGAAACACTAGCTTCCTACGTCCTCGCTCTACATGCTAGGAAAGGGAATGTAGTGGGCAAAGTACTCCTTGGTCGGTCTTATGCTGATGAGCTTGCGGTCAATGAGCTTTACAACTCGCTTTTGGAAAATCCATCCAATCACGAACTTGCTGCTCAAAGTCCTGTTGATGCACTCTTTTCCGCATTCGAGAAGTTCCTGAAAACTGCATGGAAAGACCAGATGGGTTCAGTCATTTCCCAGTCGGCACTAGTTTCTTTTCAATCCAATTCGGCTAGCTTATACCCCGGGGAATTTGAGGAATCATTCAAAACGTTATTTGGCGAACTTCCACCTCAAAACCAGCGTGCCCTCCGAGCGATTGTTAAACTTTTAGCGGATCTTCTAGCAGGAACTAGCAGCGACTCGGATCGCGGGATTATCACCGCAGCATTCGCAGACATTCTTGTCTACGAAGGTAATTCCCACGATTTCATCTCATTGTTAGACCGTTTCGTTGAAGATATGGAGATGTTGTTTCAAAGACCTGGCAGCAGTGGCCAAGCTACACCACATGGATCAGTCAACTCTGAAGCTCGATCGAGGTACGGCAACACAGGCTCGTTGACCTCAAACACCTCCTCTCTGCGTAAGAAGTTTGGTTTCGGTACCTTATCACGGGAAAATAGTAAGACAGAATCCGACTCCAAAGTAGGTTCAGTGTGGCGAACCTTGAGTAAGAGCCGCGGGGCGGAGAGCCAGCCAGGGAGTCTGTCTAAAGCCAGCACTCTCAATCGTACCAAATCGACAGAGGATACCCGAACGTCTCCCAAGCGGCCAGTTTCTCGCGAAAGGCCCACAGTGCTTGGAGCGTTCTCTTTCGAAGACTCGCCCAGTCATTCTGGACGTCCCTTTTTGTCTGGCCTCCTTGACACGATTGGCGAAAATTCTCCTCAACCCGGTGCACCGGCAAGGAAGAAACGACGTAGTTCGTTGTCTGATCTCAAATCACTTCCTAGTAGTCCTCCAGCGTGGTCGCCTCAGAAAGATGTTAGGAGATTAAACCGTAATTCCCCACCCACGCTGTCTCCACAAACACCACACCGCAAGCAGGATTCGCAACGCCCATCTCGCGTCACAAGTGCTTCCCCTAGAACTCCGTCTCCAGTCAAGCCAAACACAGGGGACAAAGGTAGCCAAGCTACCGCCTCGGGGTTTACGCCTCGATCTCGCATACCGTCTCCCAGCAAGGAGAACTCCCCCGCGCCCTTCCGTAAAACCACCAACACCCCGACAAGGCCCTCTAGCTCAAGGTCAGACGAAGTCACTTTCACAAGCTTCGGTAGCCCATCCAAACGCCGCACCGACTCAATTTCAGGCATCCCCACATTGAAGAGTACTACGTCCGCTCCTAGCGCCTTGTCCGAGCGGGCTACTGCTGGTAATAGTCTCAAAGCTCCTCCCACTATCGTAGAGAAAGCTACTTCAACATCACCGCAGAAGCTGCGTATGCAGAGTCCACAGAAGCTTCGAGAACGTCTGCAAAACGAACAAAGGGCAATTGCGACAGCCGAATCTAACCTCCAAATTGAACTGACCGAAATCGGGGCAGAGATCTCAAATCTGAGTCGACATCGCAGCCAAACTACTTCCTCACCTAGCAAAGGTGCGCCGATCGATAATCTTGAGACGCGTCTTGCTACCCTCGAAACTAAATTCTCACGCTTATCTTCTGACTTGAAAGTACGCACGCAAGTATTATCCAACGACCTAGCTTCTTCACTACAGGTTTCGGAAGCGCGAGTCAAGAAGTTGGATGGGCTCTACCGTGATGCGAATGCAGAGAACGAGGCCTTGTATTCAAGATTCAACGAGGAACTGGCAAGAGTGTTGAAGGGAGTCAGAGGAGGAGAGGGGGTTGAAGAGATGAAGAAAAAGCTCAAAGAAGCCGAGGAGGAGAGTGAGAGGTTGAGGAAAGAAAATCGTCGGTTGAAGAGGGAAAATATCGGGCTCAGGGCACAATTGAAGGAATGAATCAATTGTAGGGGCGTTGCTTAGGTGTTTACATTACGTTACAAAGTACTGATCATGAAAGCATAGCATGTTTAGGCGCTGTGGAGCTTTTACGGTTTCTAGGTCTGCTCTTTGGTGTTCATCGGTGTCAAGATCGCTGCGGATAGAAAGGAACTGGACTTCTGGTCAATCGGGAAGATAATTTGTTGGAGGGAATGAAAAGTTCTGTCAGCTTTCCATTTTGGTGCTGAGATTGGTTTATTTATTGTATATTATGCACAGTCTGTGGATGGGTGTCATTGAATTCCAAGACGAGAAAATGTTCTCAAAATTGATCGTTGCTCTGTGCTTAATATCGGATTCTCGTGACCTAGCCTAAACTCTTCAGCGTCGCAATATTCGATGGCTTGCATCCTTAGGAATGTTAAGCGTGAGTCGAATCGCTTTGAATGGATCCATCCAATACACTCACAGGTATTGTGATTGTATCCTGCTCATTCGAGAGGTTTCTACCTCGGAGTAGATGCATGAGACAGTATCCGCTTTGCACTCTCCGGGATTGTTGGGTAGGGTGATAGCATTGTCATACAAGGAGTGTAGATTAGCCTTCGGATTCTTCTTCCAAGTCCAAAGGGACGGGATACTGGGTCCTCAGCGCTTTGATGACATTCTAGCGACGCGACAGGTGCAGTCAGTACTATTCAAACGGCACACCAAGCTTGCAGCGAAACGGTGGAAGAGCGACTCACAGCCAAAGCTTCTGGATTGACGCCATTTTCGATCAGTGAGACGCAGAGAGAGAGTTGATGTCTAGTAAGGTGCGTATTCTGGGTTCGAGACGTTAGCTGAGACTGCAAAGACATCTGTGGGCACGCGTTCGCGGGGTGGGACTGAGGGAGAGAGGGACGTGCCAACAGTGCCGATATTTCTTCAAGTATATTGATGACTTCGCGCGCAGCTTGACGCTTTACTTCGACCTCTTGAGGTGGAGTCATTTTTGAATTTGGTAGTGGGGCGAGTTTTGTGCAAATATGTTTGGAGGCTACAAAGATTATGAGATTGAGAGCAGCGTGAGGTCGTTCCCACTCTCTGTTTGACGTGTTTGCATCCTTGATTTACCCAAATGTTCCCTGCTCTGAACTTCCTCCAGACTCCAGTGATGGATAAAGTACTCCAAGTCTCAATTGCACTCCACATTTAGTTCAACTCAGATTCATTCCCGAATCCCCCAGGAATGGTGCCATAGACAGGAAAATTAGCCTTGATTACATCCTCATGGTGGTTCTGGTCATATGAACCTGTCACTCTACATGTCTAAATACGCTCCACGATACCTTAGTATATACTTTGTTTTCTTTCTCTCGTCGCCAATCTCCGTTTATCGCGGAACTATGTCGAAAACATCTTTTGATTCTTAACGTACAGTAGAACTACTATGTACAGTACTTGTACTGTACAGTACACCTAAGGGAAAAAGCCTTATCTTGAGTTCTTAAATTTCCGTCAAAGTTCATCTCTTCCTATCGTCACCGCCGTCTTCCAAATTCGGTCCTTCTCCCGTAACAAGTCTCTCGAAATCGCTTCCCTTCTGCTTGTGGTGCTTCCCGTACCTCGGGTCTCCTTTCGATGCATTGTCGTGACCCTGGCCTCCCAACTGTTTACCTTCCACGCTCGCTGGCAATTGATCCCCAGTTCCAGTAATGACTTCACCTGGCAGACCAGTATCACGATATGAACGTGGAATATCGGTTGGATTATCAGCCGCCAGTGCTAATGAAGCTTGACCGATACCCCCGACCGCTATGGCAGATGATTGGTCAGGGCGAGCGACACTAGGTATAGTATTATGGACGCCAGCGTCATTGGGGATGTTGGTCCTTTTTGCAGCCATCGAGGAGAGGTCTCCGCCAGTATGAGGGTCTTCTGAAGATAACATGGTAACGATTGCCGTAGATGTGGTATGTTATGCGTCTTTGTCAGCAATTGTAACTTGAGTGGAATTTGGGTTTGATTTGGAGTAGTTTTTGATGGTTTTGTATTCAGTCAAAAGGGTCCACGAAGAAAAGATGAATGGGGGTACGGCATATAAATTTCCCAAACTATCTATGGCGTCACAATTTCACCATTCTACCTTCATTCAGTTTCATCCAAATTAAGAAAAGATTTCCATTGCCATGTAGTCATAGTATAGTAACTAACACCCAACTTGATCCATCATCAGATACGTTACGGTAATTCTGGCTGAAAACGGTCACGACGGTAAAATAATCGATGTAGGTAGGTGTTCGGGGTGGGTGGGGTAAAGTAACAATGACGCAATCTACAGAGCTACTTGCTTTAAGGTACCTTGTGAGTATTATTATCCGTTTTTCATTATTAGTAACGGTCAATAATGACAAATATTAGTATGCTGACCTGACAGTGTTGACACAATACGCAGGAGGGAATAGTATAAGGTAAGAGGTCGATCTCCTTCTTAGACGCCCACAGTTGCACTTGTTTCTTCCTTTTCAGCGTTTATTCCTGTCCCACTACTTGATATAGACTACATCACCATCTGTCAGATATTTTCGCTGCTCCTCGTTTTGTGTCTTCACCTATGATCATGTCTACCCCTCACATACTTCTTATCGGCGGCCACGGTAAAGTAGCTCAACTTTTAACTCCTCTTCTACTGAAGCGTTCGTGGGTGGTCACGTCTTTGATCAGGGACCCGGCCCAAAAGCCTACCATCCTGAAACTTGCAGAAGGTCAGCCTGGTAAACTGGCCGTTCAGATTGAGAGCCTAGAAGAGCTGAAGGGCAGTTCTGATGCTCAAAAGGTTGTCGATGAAGTGAAGCCGGACTGGATCGTGTGGAGCGCAGGTGAGATATATCTATTATTCAATTTTTTTTACAATACGATCTGTGCTATTTGCCATAAAATACCTTTACGGGAGCCGAGATATTGACCGGGTGTGTATTAAATCAGGCGCCGGCGGTAAGGGTGGACCATCCCGGACGTTCAAAATTGACCGGGACGCTGCCAAATATTTCATCCATGCCGCATACTCGACCCCTTCGGTGACCAAGTTTCTAATGATTTCATATAACTCGTCTCGACGTCAAAAACCTAGCTGGTGGAGTGAGGATGAATGGGCTGTAGCTATGGACACCAACAATGGCGCTTTGTCTAGCTATTTTCAATCCAAAGTAACGGCTGATTATTATTTATCTGCCCTAGAGGCCAAAGCAAAGGAACAAGGAACGCCCTTCGACGCTATCAACCTACGTCCAGGCCATTTGACTGATGAAGGAGTTGAGAAGGTCCAATTGGGGAAAGGGAGGGCCAAAGGAGAGGTCGGTAGGGCCACTGTCGCCGAAGTGGCCGCGAATCTTTTGGAAATGGAGGGTGCAAGAGGATGGATAGATCTTCTGAGCGGAGAGGAAAGCATTGGAGATGCAGTGAAGAGGGTTGTAACAGAAAAAGTTGATTGTATTGACGGTGAAGACTGGAATGAAATCAAGAAAGTTGCAGATCAAAGAATAGTAACTTAATGGAAGAATAGTGGTAAAGACTTGAACCTCTCTAGGCCCGTACAACACGCGCTTTTCAGGGAAATTATTACCACGTCTCGTGAATTGAATACGCTCATTTCAAGTGATCTTGTCCTCATTGCATTATCTCCAGTCGTTCGTCTATTTCTTATCTATAAGGGACCCGGCGGACGGCGTCTCTCTTACAAAAACATAAATAGTAATCGGTGTAAAGCTCAACAGTGACTAGCTGAATAGAAGTCGTTCTACCCGCTGATTTTCTCTTTGTCAGAGGTGATCCTTCGCCTATGAATAACTACTTTCCCGCAAAACAGTATACAGCCAAGTACAGCTGCTTACAGGGTCCTGCTATTTCATGTCTTAAATTAGTGGCTTTGGACGACAACTGAAAACTGAGTTAGGAATGCTATGGGAAGAGAAGAGAAACTTCACTGACTAGCATGTTACTGAGCATGTATTCATTGCAACGAACTGGGGTTCGTAATTGTTGGATATGATAACACCAGATCACGTCTGTCTGTTCTTCTTGCCGAAGAAGCTCATTATGTTACCCTGTCCTACTTTCCGTACCTCCCTTTTGCCTGTCCCTGTTGTGGGAGCAGGCAGCATGACTTTTTTTGGTTGTACGTCCTCTTCTGAGAACGACTCCCAGACTGCTTCTTCTCTAGTAACTAGATATCATGAGTTAGTGATCATGTTAAATGATAGAGGGTGTTGTGTATTACCCAGATAGCCTTCCTCATCCTGGACCTTTTTCTTCTTCATTACACGCCGTCTTCCCCGCCGTCGACCACCTGATACAGTGGCTGTTTCTGTCTTCTCAGTTTGCTGGGGAGAGGTGGTCTTATCGATGGCGCCGGTGTCGCTCTCCTCTCCAACACCCTCTTGAGATCCAATCTCGGTGTTATTTTGCGGATCTGCTATATCAGACATAGGCTCATCCTCATCATTCCACATTCCGTGACGAAGATGTTCTTCTCTCTCGGCCTTAACTTTCCTGCTTGCTTCTTCCTCGGCAGCACTCTTCCGGACGAGCGCAAAATCCTCTTCTTGCTCCTCTTCGGACGCATCCTTCATCGGCTCTGTATTGTGTAAGCTATAGAATGACATGAATCCACTCGATACACATACCATCTTCTGGTGTTGGAGTTGCTTCCGTGGGGCTTCTATTGAGCTTCTTCGTCCCCTTCGGTTTAGCCTTTGCAAAAGATTGGAAAATATCGGACCTATTTCGTTTTAGAGAGGGTAGTGGAGCGTTCTTTGGTCTCGGCTCCGTTTTGGATTCTTCCCCACTCATGGTAGACGTTTTGAGTGCACCTTCTTGTGATGCTGAACTTTTGAGAGTTGGTTTTAGGGGTTCGATTGACCAGAATTTCGAATTTGTGGTGGATTTGGCAGTAGACTTCGGTAAAGATTGTAGAGCCGAGATACTAGACGATGGAGGGGCCATACGGGGTGTCCGTCGCTGTAAGTTCATTAGTACCACCCCAGCCACTGGATCTGACCACAAACGTTGATATTCGGATTATGTATCGTGCCGTACTGTTTCCAGCTTTTCGACGGATCTTCATTCATGTACTCGACATGAATGCGTCGAGTACAATCTGTCAGAGTTTGTAGATCCTAAAATATCCTTAAGACGATGACTAGAGTAATGCTCAGAGTTGGTCATACTTGAACATGCTTTGGTTGCAGACTATAGATGTGTATGGAGACGATCTCCTCAAATTGAGCCTTTACCTCTAGCTGAATCAGTATGCAGGACCGATGCTTGATAATCATATGGTATTACCAACCATCGAGATCATCTTCCCTTGCTAACACGACAGATGTAATCGGCATAATGTCTTCGGCGGTGTCCTGACCCGCAATTGAGCTTTGGAATGGGCTGCTCTGTGGGATTCCACTTTCTCCTTCGTGCCCAATTATACGATTTGATTGGAATATGTCTCTCTGGTGGCGGGTACCGGTTATCAGATAAGTAGCACTGATTGAATTGGAACTTTTTGCGTTCTGTTCGTGGTAGAAGTCGAAGAGAAGTCTAGTCCGATGAGCGAATGCTTCAGTGTAACATGATGTATAGCTCACTGCTTCGCAAGATTGACGTGGACTTTTAAAGCCCTACTCAGGATACGATATGAAACCTATCGGAAGTTTAGTCTGTGGCCAGATTATGTACAGTACAAGCTCGAACACTGACAGTGCCATTCTCGTTGAGCACGTTGATTGCAAGGTATTCCCTTGCTTTGTCTGCCATCTTGTATCGTTTCACCAGTAGTAGAGCTAGGGATTTAAAAAATAGCTGTACAAAAGTGCTCAGAGAAGTCGGATGAAAAAAAAGATTGAGCAGAAAACCGCGTCTAGCACGTACCGGTCAGTAGGGAGACGCGTTTGAGTTCTAATCGTCGCAGAATCTAATCTAATCTCTTGGCAGACCAAATCAATTCACCTTTAGGTTACCTACAAAGGTACCACAGTATTGTACGATTCCCTCCAGTTTACCCCCATCTAACAGAAAACGTCCCGTCACCGTACTTCGCGCCAAATTAGGGAGATCGTTGACGAGGAGATGAACGTAAATGAAGAAAAGGATGTGTTATTCTTGCGAGCATCTACGCATTTGCTATCCCAGTTCAAAACCCTTCTACCTAAAGTTCTTTATAGAAGATCTGATCGAAATACCCGCAGAACTCATAGCACAGCAAAGGAGAAACAGATTGCGAAGCTCATTATTTGTGTAAGTATATAAACTCCTCGACAATGATCTTTTGCTTATTCTCTCAGCTCGAACCTTTCCAAGAGGATCCACAGTTGCTCGATACTCATCTGAAAGAGATTCTTCGTCCCCTAGTGGAAGCCTTTTTGGAGGATCTTTGCAATTCTGTCTCGTTTCAGCCAAGTTCCGGAGTCACATCATTATCAAACGGACTCTGTCAGATTTTGTACACCCTTTGCAAAATACGCGGTGAGAAAGTTATTGTCGGATTCCTCAATAATGAACCTCGCTTTCTAGAGCCTATTCTTATGCGTTTAGTTCGTCACCGACCACAAGCCAGAAGCGAGTCAATACAATCGCATCGAGGTCTTAGTTGGGATGAAAACTACGTTCTGCTGCTGTGGCTTTCTCATTTAATGCTTACCCCTTTTGATTTGGCGTCCATTTCGTCACCACAAAACGATGACACACCTTCGCAGCTTCATCTAGAGATCCAACTTCCCGACCACTTGCCCAGTATTGCGAGTCGTATAATTCCTCTCTGTCTTGACTTTCTAGATGCCCCAACGAAAGAGAGGAACGCTGCCGCTGCCCTGCTTGTTCGATTGAGTCTAAGACCTGACATGAGAGAGTTTGGACTGCTTGACTCGATGATACGATGGGCTTTGATATTTTTCGCCAATGTATCCGAAATGCCTTCGGAGATACATCATTCTCTTGGTGTTCTGGCATATCTAAGTAGATTGGTCGCCTCAGCGACAGATGGGGAAATCGGACCACACGTGTCCGCGATTTTCGTCGCATGCAAACATATCTTGGATAGTACATCTCTTAAATCGTCCGCTGTTGCGAGAAAGCTTATCATCAAGACCCTTCGTAATATCGTCGTCCACTGTATCAAAACCCACCCTACCCTAGATTCTACGGCTGCGATGCTTGAGGATGTCATCGATTTTCTACTGGAGTCGCTCTCTGACCGTGACACGCCTGTCCGATATGCTACGAGCAAAGCTTTGAGTATTATAGCAATGGCACTTGAACAAGCAATGAGCGAAGAGGTTGTCGAAGCCATACTTGGATTCCTCAACGAGGACATTGTTTTGAAAGGGTCAGCCAAAAGTTTGAGTTCGGTCAATCCCCTGAGATGGCATGGCCTAATACTCACACTATCTCATCTTTTATACCGTAAAACAGTCAAGACTGCGCAACTCCCCGACGTCCTAAATGCATTAGTGATCGGTCTTTCTTTTAAGCAACGCACACCAACAGGGGGTTCTATTGGTATTAATGTCCGGGACGCAGCGTGCTTCGGGATTTGGGCTCTTTCAAGACGATATAGTACACCTGAATTGCTCACTGTCCAGACCAACTCTATACCTGCTGCAGCAGGTTATGATAACAGTCATTCGATTCCGCAAGTGCTCGCTATCGAACTCTTGGTTACTGCATGTCTCGATCCTACCGGAAACATCAGGCGTGGCTCATCTGCAGCTTTACAGGAGTTGATCGGTCGGCACCCGGATACGATCTACGCAGGAATACAGCTCACTCAAGTTGTGGATTATAATGCTGTGGGCCTAAGAGAGCGAGCACTATCTGATGTTAGTGTAAAAGCTGGCAAATTACAGAAACTCTACTGGAAAGCTCTGTTTCAGGAGTTACTGGGATGGAGAGGTGTTGGATCGTTAGATTCTGAATCGCGGATCGCATCCGCAACCGCAATCGCCAAATTGAGCGAAAATCAACCCATGCAAGTAGTGGGTGATATGCTAAATCAGATCGTAATACGGCTCAATCAATGTACCTCCACGGATGTCGAAGAACGCCATGGTCTCATCCTCAGTCAAGCGTCTCTGATCAAGATATGCGTCTTGAACTCTAAGGAAGAGTCTACCGGGATTCAGGAACGATCAATACAAGATCTAGAGGACTTACTACTGCAGTGGTCGACTCTGGGTTCTTGTATCAATCTCACAGAAGAGTCCTTTATGAATAGCTCCCTACGGCCGGAGCTCACATCTTCCGCCTATATTTATCTATTAGGGTCTCTATCTGGACTCAATCAGCGTCTGAAATCTAATGTAATCAAACAACAACAAATTATGCATGTCCCTGAACTTGCATTGTCATGGTTGGACTTCTGTCTGACCCGAACGGAGGACGCTGTACTCCTCTCACTTCCCGAAGCTGTAAGAGGATTATGCTCCATTCTCCCATCACCACGACGTCATGATATTGTAAGATCTTGGCTAGATCAAGTCAAACACAGCTCTTCTCGAATTTCAGGGAGTGCGTTGGGATACCCCATCGCTCTAGGGGCTAGTTACGCAACGCTAGAAGATGAGATGGAGATCAAACAAAGAATTTTAGACATTCTTACATCTCGGTGTACTCTGGAAGGCCCCATAGAATCACGCGTAAATGCAATTACAAGTTTGAGCCTGACTTTCGAAACCGTCTCCACAGACGTTGCCATGTCACAGCAGTCAATCAGTCGTATTACCGAAGCTATACACGCGAGCCTAAATGATTACACCATCAATGAACGGGGCGATATTGGATCTCTCGTCCGGCTAGAAGCTATCAGTGCAGTTGCAAAAAGCTCGCATCTCGGTATCTTCCATACTGAGATGAATGAAACTGTGGTTGAGGCTGATATCACGAGGTTATCATTAGAGAAACTGGACAAAGTCCGAACTGAAGCAGCAAGTTGTTTATCACGACTTACTCATCCTGATACTATTCAATACTATGATGTCTTGCAGGCCTCGTCATACGAATATTTCTTGAACACTTTGGTCGACGCCCTCCAACCCGAATGTTTACCTTGGAAAAGGTTCGCGATCTTTCAGGGTTATATTAGTTCCGCCGGCTTAGGTTCTGAGTCGGTAATCCAGATGTCTAGATCAGCTCTTGTTGATGTACTCACCAAACTCGCCATCAACGATGAAAATAACGTAGATCTAGTTGATGTTTGCAACGTGTTGTTGGAAATCTTTAGAGTCAACTTATCGACTGATAGGACCATTCTACCTCTACTTGAAGTGTACGCTTTTCTCTTCGATGCCCATGTTATGCAACGCTTAATTGGGACTGATTTCAAGTAAGTTGCATCGAATTATCTTCCGACGCTCAGTCCTTTAACGTTGCATAAGGTGGCGAACTCTACTTTCTCTTGTCCAGAAGGCACACTTTAAGTCAACAATAATACCGAAGCTTATAGGGGCTATCGCAGTATATAGAGGCCTCGCAGAAATACCCGTTGTACAGATTGACGTCAAAGTCAAGCTTTGCAACATGCTATTACATCCCTTCCCAATGGTCAGTGCTTGCTCATCCTATCATGCGAAAGCTAACGTCTACTACCAGGTGAGGAATGCAGCATCAGAGACACTGTTAATTCTTACTGGCAATGTTGAGCTAAAATCAAAAGACTGGTCACGATCCCCAAAGACTCTTCGGGAATTCGTGGAGACTATCAAGCAGAAAATCTGATCGAGTCAATCTTGTAGGCTGGGCCAGGTACAATACAAGTATACTATTAGTCTCTATCTGCTCTAAGCATGTTACAAGAGCTTCATATGCGCCGACTATGCCTTCTCAGAAGTTTGATGTGTAACCCTGCTTACACTACCCTCCTGACTTCCAGGCATTGAGATTCCCTGAAGGCGGTTCTGCTCGAACATGCTCCAGTCACCAATCTGCTCATCACTAAACTGATCGATATCTAGACCAATCATCTCGACCTCCTCAGTGGCGCGCAGGTGCATTCCGGGGATATACTTCAGGACATAGAGCAAGATACAGCTAACAACGAAGGAATATGCGGAAATCGCGCAAATCTCAGCCAACTGCCGTCCAACTTGAACACCAACACCGTCGAGAGCGCCTTCGGCTACGGTGCCACCATCAAGCATAGAAACCCAAGACTGGGCGAAGATGCCTGTAAGGAAAGATCCTGTCATGCCGCCAATGCCGTGAAGCTTGAAGACGTCGAGGCCTTCGTCGATACGAATCCACTCATTCATGTTCTGGCAAAGAGCGCAGACGATGCCAGTCAAGAAGCCAATAAGAGCTGCAATCCAGGGAGAAACGTAACCTGCTGCGGGAGTAATGCCTACAAGACCAGCAATAGCACCCTCACAAGCACCAACTACGGAAAATTTACCTTTGTGCTTGATATAGTCAACAAGGACCCAACCAAGCACACCGGTAGAGGCAGCAGCGTTTGTATTGAAGAGGGCCATGAGGGAGCGCATCGTTGCATTGAGAGTCGAACCGCCGTTGAATCCAAACCAACCAAACCAAATGAGGACAGTACCGAGGAAGACCAAGGTGGTGTTGTGCGGCTTGAGGTGGGACTTGTCGCCATGACCCTTACGTTTGCCTAGCACGAAGGCATATGCAAGGGCGGACCAACCCGACGCGACGTGGACGGGCCCACCACCAGCGAAGTCCAGAGACGGGAGGTTATAGAGCCATCCGTTGCCATTCCATGTCCAGCACGCAATTGGACAGTAGACGATAGTAGCCCAGCAGAAGGCGAAGACGAGGGACGGCAAGATACGACCACGTTCAAAAGCGCCGCCGATGACTAGCTGAACAGTACAGGCGCAGAAGAGGAGTTGGTAGAAGCAGAATAGTATTTCTGGTTGAAGCGTAGACCCTGGAGATGGGGCTACCCCGACATTTCGCAACCCGAAGTTTTCGAGGTTACCTATGAAGCTGCTTGCTGTACGGCTGTAGGCCAACGAATATCCCCAAAACATCCACTGAAAGGTGGTACTAAAGGTATGTTCAGCAAAACCTCGCTAAGTCAAAAGAGGCAAGACGGACACTCACATTGCAGCGACCATAATGGACTGGAATAGGAGGGCGAGTGAAGACTTGCGACGGGCAAGGCCGCTATAGAGCAAGCCAATGCCCGGTATGATGAGCCATACAACGAAGGCGCAAAGCGAGAGGTAGACAAAATGGAACTCCAAGCCGGTGAATTGCGTATTCACATCGTAGGTGAAAGGGTCACCACCAGTGGGCATAGACTCGTCATATTCGGGCTGGATCGTAGGATGCCATGGGTTAGTTATATTATTAGGGAACAATCATGTTAGATGATGGTTGACTTACAGTTTCAGCCATTATTAATCAACTCTGTGTTGGAATTACTTTCACCGAAGGTCACAACGCGCGAATGACTGTCTACGGGTGTTGATGGGCGCGGTTCATATATACCTTTAACATGACCACTCCATCAGGTAATCGGCTCGATGCCAACAGTTATTTCGGGCCATGCACCCCCATGCCACGCCGTACGCTATACTATCTAATATCCACATCACAACCGATACTGTCCAAACTCTTGGATCCTTTAAATGGGATGGGCCACGCGATTAACTCTTCCAAATAAAGCACATCGTGGTTTTAAGAGTACCTGATTGATGGCTTGTCTGAACTAAGTTGTCCGTTGGACGTGGACATACAAGGCCTACCGCAAATATTTCTTGCCGCAATCACCAAAAACACCAAAATAAACTGAATTCAACTTTATCTCAACACAACGCAGGACTCGACAGCTTATTTTGAAAGACTTCTAGTAGCTAATTGCAATATGCTCTTTTTAACGGTACCAAAATCTTTTTATAAGCAGTATTTGGCGTTCAGTAATAAGCATTTAAAATAGTCGACTCGTTTTGCATGGCAACGAATATATGCAAAGATACCGTATGATAGATCCCCTTGATCCCGACTTGGGCGACGCGCCCACTACTCGCTATATTTCACGCGAGTCGCATCGAGACCATTGAGACTTGGCAACTGATAAGGACGTGTGTTTGCCTTCAAGTGCAGGCGAAACACGACTGCGGATTTGTACCACAGTAAAGGTTGATAGGAAGGACAACGACGCTAAGAGACTAGAAGCGACTCGGCGCTGTAGATGCGGACCTGGATGGGATGTCGAACTGATTCTCCCGCTCCATGTAGTTCTAGCTTCCTATATGGGGAATTAGCATGATTAGGATAGTACTAGTTCAATGAAGACAACATTCAAATCTATTACCTATTACCAGTTACTACGTACTCACATAACTATCCGGCAAAGACGGCGCGATATCTTTACTAGCTAACCCAAGGCCCACCTCAAAACTCAAATTGAACGTCAACCTCCTTAAAGTCACCTCATCCAAGCCTTTCCCAAACCAAACACGTCGCCCCGTCATATGTATTCTCTGTCTAGAATCCTTCCCTCGTCTCAGCTGTCACTACTGTAAAGTTATCGGTAATGCTTGAACATCCAACCAACAAACAAACTGGAGAATAATGCATTTATCTTATTAAGGCCGCCGGATCTCTAAGGCTTTCTTGTTACAGCATCAAAACCATGTATCCCACGTTGTAGCCCTCCACACACCTTAGGCCACCAATCAGGAGCATAACCTTCTATGAGGAGTTGAAGACTGATAGGACATGAAGGGAAATGTGAAAGTTACCTTATCTCTGTGGCTTCGGTAAGGCTGCGCCCAGAGAGACGCCACTGCTGGATACCCGGTGATTACTGCCCCTTTATGTACCCGTTGTATCCCGCTGCGCCCTGTACTTGTAGTTCTACATCAACACTTTTTGTGCCCCGTTACTTTGGGACTTACCAGTAACCCGTGCATTCCGCCCTTCCCGTTGCTGTCCGTATGGATGTTCGATCCACTCATCATTCTGGAAAGCCAGAAAGGGTGTGAATTGACGACATGCGTAACACCCAAACCGGTGTATTAGTTCTACTGTGATGAGAATCATGAGATACAGCTCTAGAACACTCTTTGTCGACTCCGTAGTAGGATCTGATGCGTATGCGGGTATCCGCCGAATATCCCGACCTTCGTGGGCGTCTGAAGCCGTATATCTATATCTGGATGTCGTCGAGCACATCGCAAAGCTAATAAATCCCAGGTAAGCTACTCTAGAACTAAATGAACGAACGGAAGTATGTGGAGCAATCTAAGCATCGGATTGTCTATTCCTACTCCAACGCCCTAACCTACAAAGATGACATACCGTGGGCCCTCTACAGTTTTCATCTGCCATACCTCAGACTTGAATACACGAATCACCCAAGACAAGACCCGGTTATCCAGGGTATTCAATCGAAACGCGTTACTCTCATCAACAGCAGTATCTTGACACAAGGACTTCAGATATTGAACTGACTGTTCGTCTTCCTCATCTGGTTCCTGTCCGAATGGATAAATCGATTCCAATTGAGTAATCCAATACTTTACCGGTGACCCATCTTCCGTGCTTATACAGTGACTCCATGCGGCCGTTAGCCAGAGCATCCATCCAGTGTCTTCTTCGTCCGCTTCTCGTAGGTTGCTTGCAGCAATGCAACCAAATAGCACAAGACAAGTCTTCTCCAAGCTTTTGCTGATACCTCTATCTATATAATGAAGTGTCTCGAAAGCAAGGTCAAGACACATAATTCCAGTGGCATGACCGGATATAGACGCCTGATACTTTGCGGGCAGCATACGCTTAAATAATAAGTCCTGCAACGTTTTGCATTGCGCCGTAAGAATGCTACGCTGACCGTCACGATAAATCTGAGAGTATCTTTGGTTCCGATTCTGTGGATTCGTCGGTAGGTCAGCATCATGCACTAAAATTCTCATTAACTTAGTCCGTAAAGATTCAAGTAGCTGCTGATAAGTAGCCAGTATAAACCTCTCTGCCGGGTCGTTCGACTGATTTTGTGGTAGAGAACCACTTAAAATGGATATCCTGTTCTTTGAATGATAAGGAGAAACTTTCCGAGAGGACAGAACAAACTCCAGTACAGCTCTAAACATGACCATAGGAATACCGCTCGGGCAAAGTTTATCTCTATAAAGAGAATCGGCTTCATATGAGGGTGATGCAACATGAAAGAGCCCGTTCTTCGTCTCCCAAGTCGCAGTATTGTACTGATTTGGATAAAGCTGCTTTAGGGTCTCGTATACTGGCTTTGATGGTTTACTAAGTTGGACAGTAACTATGTCGTACGGGTTCTTCTGCACACAGAATCCGTATCCAAGGAGAACTACAGAGTATTAGAATTTTTCAGGGTTATATGTGAAGTTCCCATGCCATCGCTTGGGTTGGATAATGAGAAAGACCCGTATCGAAAAGTTACACATACGCTCACCATTACTCTTATTCGAGTAGTTGTTAAAGACTTGAGAGCCGCGCTCGATAGGGTTCAATGAGGAGATTCCGAATTCGCCGTTCTGAAATAGCCAAATGACCTGTTCGTCCACGCGATGATTGAAAATATCCATGACTGGATATAGTATGGATATTCCTGTTTGAATTGTCGGGAGAGCTAGCTTAGCTGAGAATGCTCTTGAACTAAAAATGTTCGCTGCCCACATGTAGAGGTCAAAAGTGAAACGTGTATCAGCGTGCCCATTTCGACATAAAATTTCACATCCTTGAGTCCATTCGTTGCGCCAGGTTTCAACCGTTGGTTCAATTGCACCATGGACATTTGTACCTTTCAGCCACTCTAGATCATTTTCTCCAAAGTAGAATGGCGTCATTAGTTGCTCTGGACTGGGTAAACTTTCGATATAAGGTGACCAGTAGCTTTGGCTGCCGAGAAGAAGCTGTTCCATAAGGAAGAAATATGAAATGGTATGCGGTAAAACAAGATCCCGCAAATAACGAATGCTGCTTTTTGAGCTGTCACGAACCGCATAATGATCGGGAAAAACGTTCAGATACGACAGGGACAGTGATAGTGGACATCTACAGAGTAATAAGTTCTCCGCTTGCTTTGAGATGGAATCCCGAGCTCGAAAATGGACACCATTGAGGTCATCATTCTCGATTGCTAAGTTTTCGTGCATGAAGCCGTTATTTTCCTTGAACCAGCCCGTGAGATTTTCGCGTACTGATGATGACAGCATGGTGGGTAAATGGTTCTCTACAGCTAAGAGACCTCGATAAAGCGGACATTATAGAAACTTTAATTCTTCATCTTACTATTTTCAGATGGCGGACATAAAGCAACTGTTTGTCAAATTAACGGAAATTTGAACAAGGATGCGGGAAGTGGAGCGGTTGAAGCTTGCTTCCTGCTCTAAACTCGGCTAAGAGAAGTACTAACAGGAGAACAATGAAAAATAGGGTATGTTATGCTCCAAGAAGGTGATCAACGAAATGTAGACCGATAGGGGTGAGACAGAGGAGTGCTTTCTGCGCTTGATGATATAAATCTTGCTCGGCTTTTGTTCGGCACAGAATGCGAAGGGCTCCCGTCCTCGTCTTTTTTGTGAGATTTCTGATAACTGAATATAGTCACTTGCTTTGCTAGTACTGAGAAATACGGACTATTTATATACTGAAAGATGACGACGAGCATGAATCCAAAAAAACAGATAAAGCAACACAGATACATGTTATGTTAGAGATTTGTTTCAATACAGTCTGACACAATGTCTCAAGCTAATATTCCATACCATTAAGAAAACGGTAACTTATTTCCACTAAGTTAGTCAGCATCACATTTACCCGATGGTAAGCTCCACCATGCTAACCACGTCAGGTATAAAAAATAAGGCTGTCAGGATTCAGCCATCTGACATTTTCCCATAGTACCTTATTTTGCATAATTATTGAGTTTTAGAGTATCTTTCCCTCACATCCCTATCGCGGATCATAGCATTTGCAACCATGTGAATCATAGTTTCCGTACAAGTTCTCGCAGTCTATAGACCTGTCTTCGATCATGATATCACCTAGTGAGTCATCTCCCATTATCTTTCAATACCGACCGTTTTAAATGCAAAGTCATGCACAATCGAATGAGGTTATTAGGTCAAAGGACGAGATGTAATTAGCAGTAACGCAGCGAAATATGAAATATTCACGCTGTGTGAAGCAAATCCACTAATCCAGGCGCCAATGCAGAATTTGTGTCAAATATACCGATTATTGAGGAGACGATCCTGTCCTGTACAACTACCGGGAGCTTCGCGGGCTTCCTTTCCTCGCGTAGAGTAAATTATGGACCCTAGAGATGGACTTAATTCCTTAGTAGAAGTGGATAGGTAGACATAAGCGACGAAAGAAATTGACTTATCGTGTTTAGAGAGGGATAATTCTTGGTCAACACTAAACGCGCCTGAGAATGTGTTGCATTAACTATCACACGCGCAAGGCAATCCAGTATTATCTAGTCTGTCAAGCGGTAAATCTAACAATTCGACGACACACATCAAATGCGACCAGGTAAAGAGGGAAGTATAGCGCTCCGCTTTCAGAAAGTTCAAATCAAAGAGCTTCCCCTCGTACTTAGTTTTGGAGTAGATACGTGTGTACAACCAACCAGAACACAGCAACTGACGGCAATTCAAAAAAAGTTTTAATTTTATGATTAGTGAAGGGTTCAGAAAGCTGTGAAGAAAGTATACCGAATCTGAGAGGTTAGATAGGATAATGATCGAAGATTATGACATTATTGCACTAGCGTGAGTATGCTAATAGACTATCATAGGTATGAAATAATGAGTCGTTGGGAATAGGAGAGACTCTACCTGGGGTAAAAAGGGAAAACGGAATAACGAAGGACACAACGTGTCGATGAAAACGCTTTAGGTTTTGATCTGAGTACGTATAAATAGCTACTTAAATGGTGTGAGCACAAGGTGTTCTACGCGCGCTAGACTACTAGAAATGCTGGCCATTGGGCGCGAAGGATTCTCAGCTTCGCCTAAAATATTACTGGCCCCTCCGTTTAAAGCGTAGGTATAACGAAATGATGTATTGGAGCGCATATAATGCATCTTACGAACGAAGGAGGAAGCTGCGAGAGCTGCTTGCAGCGTGGCTTCGGTGAGGATTGCACGTTATATGAGGCCGTTAAGTGAGCTAGTAACAGGGGATTGGGATATTTCGCCACAACAGCTTGATTCTGTAGATACCCGAAGCTATATTGATAATGACCGGCATAACCCTTCTAACACCTCTTGGTAGTGACTCTACTAACGAAAGTGAAGAGATATCCGGAACATTCAGTAACCTCCTCGGTAGCTGCTCTCAGTCGACCAACGAAAGAATCTTCCCTCTGCAGTAGCACTGATAAGGGGAGCGTTGACGAGGCGGTTGACGCGGTACTTTCCCCGGGTGTGAAGTCCTTAAAATCCGGAACATCCTGATCTCTCCAACAAGAGATTCGTATATAGTGGGCGGATTGAAGGAGAAGAAGCATTCTGCGGGTAGAATGCTTTCGTCGATGCTACCAAGGTCCTAGATAAGGACTGGTGTTCGTTAGTGTGCTATATGCCATGCGGAGTGCACCTAGTTCTACCAGTCGATCCGCAGTCTCAAGACATTCTCAAAGATGGTATGAACCGGGTGACGTTGAACGCAAGTATGTGGTGTTTTGAGTAACGAGACTAAGCGTAGAAAGAGATCCGAGATTTGGAAGGTATCCGGTCGAGATCAAATGGAGGGATAGTAATTGTCACTCCCCCTACCACACCCAAGGATCAGTAAATTGTATTCAGTAGGTCTGATTTGATTGCAGTAGTTCACTTTCCTCTGCTAGCGTAACCCCGATGCAGTGCCACTGGAGAGCGGTGTCTAGTCACTCGAGAGAATTCACCCTCTCATCTCGAGGGGCTGTCATCTACCATCTAACTTAGAGGAAATATCCCTGGTCTCTGCGCAATAAGGTTCAGAAATGGGTCGAATAACCTCCTGTCTATGACCTCCCCATTCCTTTGTCGAGAGACCCAGTCTAGTAAATCCTCCCAAGAGATCCACTCCCACCCCTCGCACTTATCCGGTTCGAGGAGCTGCGCTTCACTATCATCATTCTCGCGCTCGCAGACCATGAAGAGAGTGATATAGTGCTTATCATCGGCGGGCATATAATCGTTTGTCGCAGTAAGAAAGCGCACATTTTTCACCACCAACCCTGTTTCTTCGAGGAGTTCGCGAGCCGCGCAAGTCTCGGGATCTTCGCCGAATTCGAGGTGACCACCGGGTAGAGCGTACGTGCCAGCGCCGTGCGCGTTTATTCGTTTGCCAATAATGAAGCGTGGGTTTCGCGGGTTTTCGTGTGGAGAGGCAAGGACGAAGGCCCCAACGCCGACGCGGACAAATCGCGAGGCGGCGGTGGTCATGTTTAGCGTTGGGAGATTTCTATCTTGGGTGGACTCCATCGAAGGTTGGCCGTACGAAATCCCAGATACACTCCCTTTTACGAGCATGAGTGACCTTTCCCGAATCCCGAGTGGTCGTGAGGTTGTAAAGGGACGGAAGTAAGTAGTTAGATTAGTTTTACTGAAACTAACCATATTAGACTATAATTACAGTACAGCTACAGGGATACCCTAGGGGCTGTTTACTTACCTCGTTTTCCTCCGTGTGTTACGGCCACAGAACGAAAAGACAGCATTACCAGTAAAACGGTAGCACGAGGTGCCGGGACGGAACAACGAACATGCAAGTCACGTGACCAGTAGTTACTAAGCAGTGATCCCAGTGATCCCACTTGGAAGAATGGGAGCAACGGGAGCAATGGGAGCAGTGGGCGCACGCTCATTTACGACTATGGAGAATGGAATATTTAGGGACGGTCTTTCCCTCATGTATTTAGATTCTTCGTAGTTATTCTTACCATCAATCTTACCCAAAGATTTGGATGTTACGGTTTTGAACTTGACTTCACTTGTTACGCTGTTTCCATACAGTATGTCTTGTCTCATCGTGAGCATTACCCGAAGTCAAGGAGTCAGCAAGTTGTACCGTCAACTTGAAGTGCCTTTGTTATACGTATCCTATCACTTTGCCAAACCTACCCTAGTGGTTGACCACGTTAAGTGAGAAGCCGTTTCTAGACTTATCCTGTTCTGTCTCGATAAGTATAGACTCCCGTTGGAACAGAAACGCGCCAGGTTTCTCACTAACGTGATCAACCTTAAGGTAGGTTCCGTTAATGACAGGAGGTCGTGTGAGTTAGGCACTTCAAGTTATCGATATAACTTGCTGACTCCTTAACTCTATGGGCAAGGCTCACGGATAGAGACAAAGCGTACTGTATGGAAACAGCGTGACAAAGTCGAGTTAAGTCGAAGACCGTAACATCCAAACTGGATGGTAAGAAGTACTACGAAGAATCTAAATACATGAGTAAAGGAGTGTCCTTAAGTATTCCTTCTTCATAGCCCTGTTTGCCCTATAGCCTCCTCTGATCAATGGCCAACACCATTGACCAACGCTGGCCACTGGCCCCTTTGGTCACTCTTGATCAATGGTCAATACCGTTGACCTACGCTGGCCACTCATCACGTCACGTGACCTCCGTGTTAGTAAATAATAGGCTAATTAGGGGGTAATTTACTAAATAAGAGTCCGTGTCATTGACCTAGATCACGGTGTTACAACGGGAGTCTATACTTATCGAGACAGAACAGGATAAGTCTAGAAACGCGCCTGGCTTCTCACTTAACGTGGTCAACCACTAGGGTAGGTTTGGCAAAGTGATAGGATACGTATAACAAAGGCACTTCAAGTTGACGGTACAACTTGCTGACTCCTTGACTTCGGGTAATGCTCACGATGAGACAAGACATACTGTATGGAAACAGCGTAACAAGTGAAGTCAAGTTCAAAACCGTAACATCCAAATCTTTGGGTAAGATTGATGGTAAGAATAACTACGAAGAATCTAAATACATGCGTAAAGGAACGTCCTTAAATATTCCCATCCTTCATAGTTCAATTTGGTCTTTGGACGCGCTGGACGTAGAACCCCTTCTACGTCCACTACGTCCACGCTATGTTTTGGACGTGTTGGACGTAACCTCCTCCTACGTCCACTGCGTCCACATCACGTGATTCCCGTATCACCGATTTCCCCCGTAGTTGTGCCGCTCTACAACACCCTTCAGTTTGGCCCATCGACATTCCCATAACACTTCAGCCAATTATACGGTAGTTAGAATATGTCGACACAGGACCAAGATGGGATGTCATTTTTTTTAGCTCATGAACAACAACAATTCAGGTTACTCGAGTTGCCATCCGAGCTTCTCGAGCTCCTCTCAAACCCAAATCCGCCTTTGTAGGCAATACTCCGTCAATTCTCAAGCTTCAATATCTCAATTGACGATTCTAGATTATTTATAAAGTCTTCAGATCCCACCATTTCCGTAGACGATAGACCTAGGAAGCTTCCATATGCAGTGATATGCACCCCAAACAAGACTTTCCAAATCCGCCAAGTACAAACATCGAATTCTGTTTTGCTAACACAACCTCTACCACTGCCCCTGACAGGTGACGGTGATGGTCTCCCTCTTGTCGGCTTGTCAGCTATTGCTCAGTGCTCCGCAACGCTCGAAACCCTTCCGGTCTCCGACCCTGCGTTACCATATCTGATTGAGGCGTTGCCGATATACTATAGTCCTAATGAAACTCATGGTAATCCCATCTCAGCTCGAAAGAACAACTATTCATCCAGGACAAAACATCAGATTTTCGACGATATACCGTTGTCGGAAGCAGAATGTCAGGGTTCTTGGATTGATATAGCGGCATTTGAGAGGGAAGGATCATGTTTTCGGCCCTCTCCTCAGTCGATCCTCGATATTTGGCAAGCTTTCTTAACTGAAGCCACTGCGGAAAGAGTCGATTTATCGTCTGACTTTAAAGTGGCGCGCTTCTACGAGTGCGTCGAAGAACATCCTCATGAGCTCTCTGCAGCTGTTTTTCAACGCATTGTTCGAGATGATAGAACGTCATCTGATATTTGTACGTTGTGCACCATCACATTAGATTTCCCCAAAACTAATATGATAAGCGATGTCCATCGACCGTAGTAAGCTGATCCCATGGATTGGAAAATTGATACTTGAGGTAGCTGCTCCGAGAGGAAAACCCATGATCACCAATGAGTTATTGTCCAAGTGGAGAGATGCTGTGCCAGAGATTTGGCAGAGCCATGTTACTGTCTCCCTGATTGAAGATCTATGTGTTTTCCCAACACCTGGGAGGATTGAGCTCAAAAGTACGCCAGATACGAAGATCAGTGCAGGTGGTTCTAGTATGGGCAATGTTTCTGATGGTAGGCAAGGCGTAACTGCTAGGAAGTGGCATGAGAGGTTCAAGCAGACAAGATCAAAATAGTCTAGCACTCTAGGTCTGGGAAAAGGATTCCCACGACAACGAAGATCAATTGCAAAACTGACCTTCTTTCTCTCACCAAGATATTGGTCTGGTATGGCCCTATTGACTATATATAGTTTTGGGCATCGTAAAGACACCTGTGTTGAAATTGCTGAGATATCGCATTGACATGGAAGTTTTACTGTACGTGTATCCGTAAATAGATGTCACTAGATCTCGCGCTTCTGACGTGTTCTTTACGTTAAGGGATGGAGTGTATCGATTGGATTTCTTCCTGCATTCAAGTTTGTTTATTTCGCAAACATTCGATGCCGTCATGACATGGTGGGGTAGTTCTAAGCTACCTTCTTGATCTTCTGCTCAAGATACAAAGGTAGAATTTCTCTCGACTATCCCATTCAGCAGTTGGGTTCACAACTTTTTTCCACACACCAGGTTATATAGTCCGTGTTAATCTTCACCCGTTCCACTGCATCATATCGCAACAATCTCTCGCGCCATCGAAAGATCGGCGTGATAATTCAACGTTTCTACTCCACCTCCGCTGTTGATCCTTCGATCCCCGTCCCTTTTAGGGGAAGAGATTCATTCCTATTTGCTTCACATGTACCTACTAGCACACGAATAGATCCCACTCTATCTGGGATTTCACCACTTATAGCTTGACAGTGAGGCTTTTCAATTCAATTCCAAGCTTCATAGTCAGGAACGGGCCACCGATTAAAAGAAGTCGCAAGATGTCGACCACCTTCCGCGCCCTCCCGCCATGTCCTTGGAAGTCTACCTTCCTGGCCCACCTTTCAAATCTAACCTCCCCGGAATTCACCTTAGCAACCTTAGCTCAGACATCCAAAGGTTCCCCAATACCTTACCTTCCCCGAGCCCGCACATGTATCTTCCGGGGCATGTGGGCAGAGCTACCAGCCAACGCAAAGAACAAGGCCAACATGAATCCAAAAGTGTTCGAGAGCGAATGCCCAACCTTCACAACGGATGTCAGGATGGAGAAAGTGGAGCAGTTGTTCTCCAGCTCACCCGGCAAAGACGGGTTGTCACAGCAAAACGAGAGCGCTGCTGAGGAGAGTAGCGGGGGAGGCGGTCCCGTCGAAGCGGTATTCTGGATATCCGAGACGAGTACGCAATGGAGGATCAAAGGTCGGGCTTGGGTAGTAGGGCCGGATATTGAAAACGAGGATCAGTTGCAGACGAGCGGAGTGAGGACGGTCAAGAGCGAAATAGGAAAGAGAATGAGAATTACGGAGAAGGGAAAGGGTAAAGAAGGCGAGTGGAGTTGGATGAAGGAGCTAACGGCACATTTTGGAAATATGAGTCCGGGTGCTAGAGGTATGTTTCGCCAACCGCCTCCCGGTCAGCCAGTTAGTGCTGTATACGACAAGGAGCACCAGATGGGCACGACAGTGGAAGATTTAGACGATAGGCTTGCTAGAAAGTACTTCAGGGTTGTAATAATTAGACCGGAAGAGGTAGAGGCGACTGACTTGAGCGATCCTAATAAGGCGCGCCGACGGAGGTACAGCTTTGAAGAAGAAACAGGTGAGTGGACGAATGAGGAGCTTTGGCCTTGAGGATGGAGGGACGGCAATATAGGTACAGAGATAGAGATCCATGTTTATGTAAATGGTACGATTTGGCCATTCCGTAATGTAAATATCATTGTGGTAGTACTCGCATACCCTATCCTTAAATTGAGCATCTTCATAGTAATGTAATAGTACTCAATTTCCGTTAGAGGACTTCGGACGAGCAACATCTTAAAACAATAAGGGATTGACCAATTGCTTTGTGAACCTACTGTCCTAAAACACATTCTTAAATCTACTTCCCTAATACTATAGTTGCAGCATATTCATTGATGATCGAGCTATAGCTGAGAGGAGATCCCCTTGCGCGTCTACCTTCTGAAGTTTGTTTTCCGGAGAAAATCATTTTCATTAGACACGACGCAGCTTATATTTGAATCAAATTCATATCCTGTGATGGCTGAGACTTCTCCGTTATTGTTGCTTATAGACGTGATGTTATTGGCAAGCTCGGAAAGTGTTCGATATGAATAAGCTGTAGAGTTAAGTCGCTCATATAGTTGCGGACCATTGGATCTCGTAGCTCTGTACAGTTAAGTGAGAACCGGTCAGAGAAATTTTACAGTTAGCCAGGGGTGCCAGAGACATCACAGGGAAATTGAGGCCATTCGACTCGAACGATCTCCAGAACCATCACACGCGGTTCGCTTTTGGGCGATGTGAGATTCTCGCATGCCGAAGTTCATGATCTGGTATTGATTATTAATTTTGTTTCAAATCGACCAACCTGTCGGCTTGGCCTTCGCTTTTGGTTCAACTTTCGTCGGTATATCAGACCATGCCGGTCCATCGATCTCGGGAGTATCATCTTGTATATCCAAAACAATCATCCGTTCAGACAACGGTTCGTCTTGCACTGGGTCTGAGGACCTATCTAGTGCTTGTTGCACGTCTCCCGTCTCGTTCACTACGTCTTCACCAAAGCGATAGGGCTGTTCGTCGCCGTCATCGCTATGTCCCATCTCTTCTTCGTCATCCGCCATTCTGTCGCCATCGACCCCTACTTCTTTCATGTATTGTTCAAGTTCCTTCGCCATCTTTCGGCTGAAGCCAGATGCTTCAACCTCCACATCTAGTCTCTTCCTCTCACCTTTTTGTTCTACGCCTCGCACAGCATCAGAAAAGAAGGGGCCAGGTTCGTCGCTGACGAAGTGGAATCGCCTTTCGAAAAATCTCTTGATACATCCGACATCTCTATCAAAGTAGAACTCCGCATTTGGATGGGATATTGACACCATTTGCGGGAAATCAATAAGAATGGGTAGTAGAGCGATTTCGGCCTCTTCAAGCATACAGTTAGTATCATCTACTTTTACCGCACTATGAACCGGAAATTGAGTCCTCTCATCTATCAGAATATTGAATTCGTTGAAATCTCCATGTATTAGCCCGAATCTCGCAAGCCGTAAGATCATGGCGATGAGATCCCCATATAAACTGGCTGGATCCGGCACGCTCGATATTTGTCTCAGCGGAAACGCATTTATGAGACTCATGACTATTGTGTGTCGCGATTGTGCGATAGGTTCTGGCACAGGGAACCCGTTCTCCCTCAGCGCTTTCATGAAAGCATATTCTTTCAATGCCGCAAGCCGTGACATATACATCCAGGAGGAGGATGAACGGTTTCGAAGATAATCGCGATTGGCCTTTACCGTACGGAACGATATTCTACCCAGTCTGTGGATCTTCAGGACTCGTTGCTCTCCTGTTGAGGACGCTACGACATAGATATCCGATTCCTTGCCCACGCCAATCTGATTACCGATGCTATAAATGGATGATTGCTTGCGATGCGTATTCAAAGCGAGATAGTCGAGCCCGCCATAGGTTAAACGGTACCCATCGTCTAAGGCGATTAGGATAGAGATCTTCATGATCTGGAAGACATCCTTACATACATTTTGCGTTCTTGACCTTGCCGATGAGACCAGCTTTAGCCAGGGCTGATATACTTTTGTGAAATCCTGTGCCGCTCTTGTTTCCCGCAATCCTACCTATCAACGGTGTTGGAACAACCTCATGATTTTTGCTCCCCATTTCTACCTGATTCTACAGTTAGCTCTCGAGTTAACTAGCGATTAGTTGTTTAGGACCGCATACTGCAGTGAGAACACGCCAGTCCTCCGCTGTGAGATAGCGTATTGCTTTCGTATCTAACTTCATGGCTGCAGGTCTTTTAAAACTTGGGTATCTGGTGTTGTAAACCTATTTTTTTTTTCCCCAAAATTTCTATAAATGATGTTCGGATATTGATACAGTAAGGTACTGTAGCTCTACCTTTTAGTACTAGACCGTCGGCAATTCTCCGGTATATGTCAAGAACTAACATTGATGAGGCGGCGACGAAAGCAGCGCCGGAGCTCCAGAATTATAATCATCGAGCTCCCAAACTGCTTCAAGTCCAACTCTTCGCCCATTTCCGTCTTTCTCAATCTCTGTTCTACTTGTACTAGCTTCCCCTTATTGCTGCTCCTTCCCCTAGCTTGAGATATCACTCCTTCGAGCTCCGGTCCAAATACTCTACACGCCGACTTATTCAGCTAACCTTATTGCCCACAGCTTACACTATGGCTAAAGACGAAAAGAAACCTACAGCAGCTGAGAAAGGCAAGGGAAAGGCGATAGAGGGTGTGAATCTATCCAAAGACTCTGAGCAACAGAGTAAAGACGACGACAAGGCGCAGGATGGAGAGAAAGTACTGCCGGAAGGTAAGGTTTAATAATCACCCTCTGTCAAGTTGCGCCCGGCAGACTGATTGTGGCACAGAGGAGTTGAACGAAGAGGATCAGCAGCTCAAGAATGAGCTTGAGATGCTAGTAGAGCGGTTGACGGTACACCATCTCGCCTCATCTGTTTACCATTTCATGCAGAGTCTAATTATAGTAGGAATCGGACGCGAGCCTATATAAACCTGCATTAGAAGCAATAACAAATTTCATAAAAACATCAACCTCGTCAATGACCGCTGTTCCCAAACCTCTCAAATTCCTTCGCCCACATTATGAAAAACTTGAGAAGGCATACGAGTCGTGGACAGAAGGGGACGATAAGGTACGTGTAAACACATATAATATTGAGAAATATGTCTGAAACTCTCCAAAGGCTTCGTTGGCGGATACACTCTCCGTACTAGGCATGACACATTCCGATGAGACTCGACATGAGACGCTGAAGTACCGATTGCTAGCGCCGTCGAAAGATCTGGGGTCGTGGGGGCATGAGTACATGCGACATCTCGCATTAGAGATTGGACAAGAATTCGTTGACCGATTGAATGAAGATAAGCCAACCGAAGAGCTTGTTGAACTTGCCATTTCCCTCGTTCCTTTCTTCCTGAAACACAACGCGGAAGCCGATGCAGTGGATATTCTAAGCGAGCTAGAAATCATCGAACAAATTGTCAAGTATTTGGACGAAAACACATACTCCAGAGTATGTTTGTATATGGTTAGGTAAGATGGGATGAGGTTATGCATGTCACTACACCAGCGACTAACATACATTAGCATGGTACCTCTTTTGACATATCCGGATAACGACAGGTTTCTACGCACAGTATATAAAATTTACAGGCAATATAAGCAACATACGCAAGCGATTACCATAGCGATTCGGTTAAATGACCGTGATCTTATTGAAGAAGTTTTCAACACAACGCAAGACAACTCTATCCGAAACCAAATGGCTTTACTCATTGCCCGACAGAGAATATGGATGGACCCCCCTGATGGTGAAGAGGACAATGAGGATCTTATAGCATGTCTGAGTAACTCAAAGTTACCTGAATACTTCAAAGCGATGGGCAAGGAGCTGAACATTCTGGATCCGAAGACTCCGGATGATATTTACAAGACGCATCTAGAAAGCTCAAGGACGTCTGGCCTAACGAACACAGATTCTGCAAGGCATAATCTTGCCAGCGCTTTTGTCAATGCTTTCGTCAATGCTGGATTTGGTGCCGATAAAATGATGCTAACCCCAGACAGCAAATCGAGTTGGGTCTGGAAAACTAAGGAAGATGGCATGCTTTCAACAGTAGCCTCGCTCGGTATGTTACTTCTTTGGGATGTTGAAATGGGTCTTGATAAGATCGATCCATTTACCTATGAGAACAGGGATGGGCGTGAAGAATATATCAAGGCCGGTGCCATGTTGGCAAACGGGATCATTAGCTGCGGCGTCCGAATGGAAGCTGACCCTGCTCTCGCCGTGCTGGGTGATTCGTCAAGTCTCAATCATAAAGACATGAGCGTCCGAACAACGTCCATTATGGGTCTTGGTCTAGCCCATGCTGGTTCGAATAGGGAAGACCTGCTCGAATATCTGCTCCCAATTGTCAGCGACACATCTCTCGACATGCAGCTCTCGGCTATGGCTTCTCTATCTCTCGGGTTGATCTTCGTCGGCTCGGCTCAAAGTGACGTGAGCGAAGCCATCATCCAGACCTTCCTTGACGAAGACCGCATGAAGCAATTGAAGAGCAAGTGGACCAGGTTCATGGCCCTAGGTCTCGCCCTGCTTTACTTCGGACAACAGGAAGAAGTCGATGTCATCCTCGAGACCCTCAAAGCAATTGATCACCCAATGTCCAAGCCGTCATCAGTCCTCGCGGAAGTTTGCGCTTGGGCGGGTACCGGCGCAGTCTTGAAACTTCAGCAACTCCTCCATATCTGCAACGAACACATTGAGGATGACTCAGACGAAAAGAAAGGCGACGAGCTCCTCCAAGCGTACGCCGTTCTGGGGCTCTCCCTGGTCGCCATGGGTGAAGAAGTCGGGCAGGAAATGGTGCTCCGCCAGTTTGGCCATTTGATGCACTACGGCGAAGCCAACATCCGCAAAGCGGTACCGCTCGCCATGGGCCTCATCTCCCCCTCGAACCCACAAATGAAAGTTTACGACACCCTCTCTCGTTACTCCCACGACAACGACCGCGATGTGGCCGTTAACGCTATCTTCGCCATGGGCCTCCTCGGCGCCGGTACCAATAACGCTCGTCTCGCTCAGCTCCTACGACAGCTCGCCAGCTACTATCACCGCGATCCAGATGCGCTCTTCATGGTACGCATCGCACAGGGTCTCCTACACATGGGCAAGGGTACCCTCTCCGTAAACCCGTTCCACACCGACCGGCAGGTCCTCTCGCGTGTCGCTGCCGCCGGCTTGCTCACCGTGCTCGTCTCCCTGATAGACGCGCGGGAGTTCATCCTTGGGTCACAGCACTACCTGCTGTACTTCCTCGTGACGGCGATGCAGCCGCGCTTTCTTATCACGCTCGACGAGGAGCTCAAGCAGCTCACGGTCAACGTGCGCGTCGGGCAGGCCGTTGATGTCGTAGGCCAGGCGGGCAGACCGAAGACGATAACTGGATGGCAGACGCAGAGCACGCCGGTGCTTTTGGCGTATGGCGAGCGAGCGGAGCTGGAGGACGAACAGTATTTGAGTTTAGGGAGTACGTTGGAGGGGATTGTTATCCTGCGCAAAGTGAGTCTTTTTCCTCAATCTCTCACTCGTACCCTTGCTCAAATCGAAATGCTAATTTCATTTCAACAGAATCCGGAATGGGAGGATGAAACGAAGTGAGGGTAGGGTCTTAGAGGGTTTGATAGCTCACGTGCGGTATGCTGTCTGGCGAGCGCCCACGTTCGTAAGGAGAACACTAGAGAAGGGCGCTTGTTTGCATTTTCGATGCATGATCGCAAAACGGTTGTAATGTACAGATTATTAGATATGAAGAGTAATCATTCCAAACCATGTGTCACTCCATTTCGTTATCCCAGCCGGAAGGGAGTTTTCACAAGGCTTGACGTCTCTCCCACGAATCTCCATGTGAGAGATGAATTGAGGAATCTAAAGAAAGGTGGGAAAGACGGAAGTATTGATTTGGAGCCGGATAACTCTTAGAACAGTTATTTCACTCTCCTTGAGGCAGTCGCTGCATCACCAAATATACTCTCAGCAGTGCTTCAAGAGTCTCCCGATCTGACGATACAAGTCCTCATTTCGCGCACCGCGTACGAATGACATTCCTATAATCCACATGCCAAAGAAAGAAAAAAGAGGCAATGATCACAACCACGAATTATTCCAGAGATGAGTAAGTGACAGCTAGAGTCAAATTGTCTGTACTACCTATCTACAGCAACTGTCATGGAAGGTTGATAAGCTGTCTTCATAAATGCTGCTCGAGCTAATTTTCCACTAACTCTATCTTCCACGCTTTTCCCCCCAAATGCCTGATGATTGAACCGCCCAAGAGAGCAAAATCAGCATCATTCTGTGATGAAATGCCCGCGAGGGCGAAGAACCCTCTGAACTGCAACAAAGCCACAAAACTAGAAACAGAAAGCAAAGTGATTGGGGTTTTTCAAGGAAAGAGAGCAATATTACGCAATTTGGACAGTATATGAAAGCACTTGTGTTGAGGAGAAGCCGGTCGTGCCAGCCTCAAGGGGAGTATGTAACGTGGGTGTTAATCAAAAGAGGGGATACAAGTGTCTGAATGTTGATAGCCTGGTGAACAGCCATATTCGTGACGATGTTGTTGAACCTCGTATACAACGATTCTTGGCCAGTCGCGAGATTAGGTTGTTTTTGCATGTAAGCCGTAGATAATGATACATAGGGTGCGGCAAGACAGTGGAGTTTATGACGGTGGGTTGAAATAATGGTTTTACGTTTCTGAAGCCGAGTTGCGATACGACGTAGAAACAATGTGGGATAGATCTTGACCATGTCGGCGTGGCTGTAGATGTTCGATGTCTGATAGTAGAGATGTTGAAGAATGAACCTTTGAAGTGAGATAGAGTTAATCCAACTGGCTGATGGTTTATTCAAGTTCCTCGGAGGCTTCGTTGACAGCAGAAGAAGTGTCTCCATGAGCGATGGCTGGGGCAACTGTCGCGGTTGGGGTGTCATCAGCTTCAGAGACAGTCTGGACAAGGTTTGGCTTGATGTCGGATCCGCCAGGCTTGTACATTGTCGTCACCTGGTTACCGGAGCGTTGTTGCAAGGGGGTGACTGTGAGACCCCTACCCATCAGTTGTGGAAGTGTGCTTGGAGCAACAGCAACTTGAGGTTGAAAGCGGGGGGTGAACTGCGAACTGTTGTCGGTCAGCTGCGGTATCGCAAGAGATCACGAAGATACTCACTTGGTGGAATTGGCGAGGAATGTCTCAAACTCGTTCGCGGCGTCCTGTTCACTTGCGGAGAGCCCCAAGAGGCTCTCAGAAGCGTTCAGCTGACCACCACGGGCTTGGAGAACGCCGTACTCAAACTCTGCAGCACGGAATTGACGAGCAGCGGCGGTCTGTTGCTTCAGTACTTTTTGTTCCTGCGTGTCCGAATAACGTATCTGGATGACGTGCTCTTCGCCCTGTTTGTTTGTAATCGCTTTATTGTTGTAGTCCCTGATGACCATTTCGCAGATGTCCCGGGATTCGAAGCTTCGGAGGACTGTTAGCATGGAGATTGATCCATCATGTTGAGACTGTAGCGGCTTACCGTGCAAATCCAACACCGCGTCCATTACCGTTCGGATCGCGTAAGACCCTGGTGGAACAAACCTTGTGAGGAAGGAAGAATTCGCCCAGTTCCTAATACTTCAGTCAGCGGCTCGAGTATGAGAAGAACGTGTAAGTCTGCGTACATGTTCGTTCATATTGCGAGGAATGTTCGAAATGTAGAGGTTCGTGTTGCCATCGTCTGAGAACTTCTTGAGTTTGGCGTAGAAAGATTCCTGTCGCCCCCGTCAGCTTTGGTACATACATGATGGAGGACCAACTTACCCTAGCGAAGCTGACTTCGTATCCAAGATGATGAAAACCACGAATACAGTTCTCCGCAGCTTCAAAGCCATGAAACTTGATGAAGCCAAATCTATGACATGTAAGAGATCTTGGCCGGTGATTGAGGGACAAATCGACATACCCTTTGCAAGAATTGGTCTTTGAGTCTATGATGGACTTTGAGCTCGTGATAGGCCCGAAGCGTATACCCCAGCTATGAAGCATTTCATCAGTGGTCTCCGGGAGAAGACCTCGAATGTAAACATTTGTCTCGCCATTCTTGTTCTCGAGGCTGCGGTCGAGCGGTTTCATGGGAGAGCTTGGTGCTGGAATGGCTCTGGGAATGGGTGGATCCTGCTGGATGAGCCTCTGGAGTTCTGGAGAAAGGACACTGACGGGCGCCGGCTTTCCGTACGCGTTGAACGCGTAACCTGGTCCACCCTGGGAGGGAGACGGCGTAGCGCTATGTGGATACAGGGCAGCCGGAGAACGATCGAGTACCGTAACAGCGTTATGGTAACTCGAATAATAGGGCGTTCCGGGCAAGTCATTCTCGGCGGATGAGATCGAGTCGCGACGAGGAGTGATCAAGGTCGGAAGATCGTTTGCTGCTGTACGAGGAGTCCAACTTTGTTGACTTAATGGACTATGTTCACCCAAGTGTTGATGGTAACCGGCGTAGCCCTGGGGTAGGAAATGAGACATCGAAGTGTACAAAGATGGCGATTGTGGAATGCCATGGTGAGTTTGATTTGAACCTTGGAGCACTGGGCCTTGAGTATACATCACTTGGTGCTGATGGGGGAGGTACATCGCTTGAGCTGCGTTGAGTTGCACCGCACTGTAATCGGAAGAGACGGCAGATGGACTGTTGATAGAATAAGCGGAAGAGTTGCTGTGCAGATTCATGCCGGTGAAACCCGTTGCCAGAGCGGAAAGCCCAGTATCGGCGTAATTGCCAGACATGACTGCCGAGCCGGATGGGAGATACGTCGAGTTGCTGCGAAGAGCTTGAGCGTGAGTGGCGGCGAACTGATTGTGGCCAACACCTGGTCCCTTATTCATGAAGCCAGGGCCGGTGTTTACGTAGGCTCCCTGGCGTGGGGGATTGTTCTCCTTCATGTTCGTCATAGATACGACCTGTTTCAGTGGACATCAGCAACGATTACGCCCTTGAGGTTCAAGTGAGATGAAACAGGTGGAATGACAAAGTTTCAAGTCCGGGTTGAAGTCGTGAGAATGAGAAGCGAGAGATACTAGGCAGGGTAGCGAATTCCGAACTGAAAGTTCCGTCGGACCGGAATTGTGCGGAGTACGAGTTATGCGGAGTACCAAAGAGCGTGAAGATGTCGACGATGGACTGACGGTTGAATGCTGCAGAAGAGTGACGTACCGTAGGGGGAAGGTAAATGTGTGGTTGATAGAGGAGCTATCGAGTGCGTAATTAAGATCGATCTGATTGGAGAGCCGTCAGTTAAATGTGCTCTTTGCGTTTGACGAGCTCGGGTCATTTGATTGGAGTTTCGGTAGTAAAACATGCAAAGTAAGTGAAGTAGCTGAGGTAGCTGAAGTGAGTGAAGCACGTGAAACATGTGAAGGGAGTCAATGTCAAAGTTGGACCGTCGAGTTTCGGCAACGTCCCGTCGAGGACTGAGAAGGGTGTTCACTCCACATACCTGGGGAAGGTCTGACTGTTGAAAATGACAGAGAGTAGCCGGATTGCAAGAAAAGTCCTGATAATTTTGTCTCGTCAGCCAGAGGGGAACAACAGAGGGGCCGCTTGAAGATGTGGGACGAACGTTTGAGGAGGAAAGCTACAAAGAATGTCTGGCTTTGAGCTGGTGGAGGAATTTGTTGTAGTTGGTGCTGTTGTTGTGCTTGTTGGAAGAAAAAAAAGTGAGTTGGAAGAAAAGGATTTGAGAGGGAGGAAAAGAGTTGGAGGGAAGATATAATCGGAGGGTGAGGTAGCAGTTAGCTCCTGCTGGTGGGGAGCAGAAAACGGAAGTGGCAAGAACTCGAAGGGGAAGTTCACGATGCATGACGGGGACCTGGGGGGGATGGGATTCTTTTGAGCTTGGTGGAGGTAAAGCAGGTACAATACAGACACTGTACTGTACTGTACCTTACCTTACCTTACCTTACCTTACCTTGCCTTGCTTTACCAAACAACCTAAGCAAGAATGGAAATCCTAAGTAGGAAAGTTGAACCCACAAAAAGGATACCGTAAAGAACGGAACACTTCCACAATAACCTCAGGTACCGTCGTCGTCGTCGTCGTCGTCGTCGTCTTCGTCGCAGGTTCAGCCTCAGCCTCAGCCTCAGCCTCAGCTTAACCTAATATTCCTGCTCTTGAAACCTGTTACCTATCGTGTCCAGTGCAATTCGACCTGAGGTGAGGGTTGAATTAGTACCTTAAGGTACCTTCCGTTAGCTGTACGGTGAATCGTTCCAAGGCTGACCCGCGCTTGCTTCAAAATAATTGAACGAGATGCAAGAGAGCAACTATCTCTTGCCCTTGGTATGATCCAGGTAAGGTAGGTATGACGATTTTCTAAATATACTGACACTTTAAGCTAGATATGGCAATAGCAATGTCTGGTTGATAAGGTACAGTGAAAACTGAACTGAAAACTTCGATCCACACAAGAGAGGAGAGGAAAGGAAAATGATGGGTAGGGAAGTGGAGGAAAGAGGGTGAGGTGTGGATTTTATCTTGAAAGCACCAGCCTAGAAATGGATTTCATGTGGAGGTTGAGTGCTTTTGGAGGCTTCTCTTGTGTTCCCAGCTCGCAGCTTGCAGTTATCAGAGAAATTACAACAGATATCAATAAGGTTAAAGTATCCAATTCTGCCCATCATGTCGGATATGCCGCTAGGCGCCCATACTTACCTATTCATGCGTCTCTTGCACACGAGCGAAAACCATTTGACATCTTCCACGTTTCTACTACTACTGCTGCTGCTGCTGCTGCTGTTGCTGCTGTTGCTACTGATGTAGCTGCTGCTGTTGCTGTAGCTGCTGCTGTCGCTGTCGCTGTTGCTGTTGCTGAGTCTTTCCCTCTCCTGAGTTGTCATTCTAAACCCCCTCTAATCTGCCCAAGGTAGGAATAAGGATTAGGCTGGCCAGAGGGACCATTAGATTATCTCAAGTGCAATAAGTGTACAGTACCTGCGGATTCTTAGGGCGTTTTGACGTCAACCGGCCTCAAAGACGCGCAGTAACTCACGGGCTATAGTAGCATCCCCACACCTGGCTCGTAGAGAAGAAAAGGTAGCTTTGCCATATTTTGACTATATCCCTAGACAACCATACTGACAAGAGTATAGCTGCTGTACCCCCAGGTAGCCCTGTACATCTGCACCATCGGTTTTAGTAGTCGAACACGACAGAGAATCCGGACAGGAATCTGGATTCTGACACTGGATTGACGCTGCAGCCTTGTATCAAACCCAAATCTCTTTGAATGATCCATATACGGTTTACTTTTGCAGGGATATTCGTGTATACTGGTTCAGTTCGACTACTGCAGATGAGCATTTCTCCGTAGTGCTGAGATGTGTTTCCTCATCCTCAATACACAAAAGGGTGGACTCATTGCTCTCTGAGAGATGCAATCAATGGTGTATTCAATGATTGGGACAAGGATGTGCAATCCGGATGGACTGCGTGCATGTCTTTTATGATAGTTGCGTTGCCGACTTGAAAGAGCGCTGGGGCTCAAAGGGGGAGGAGAAATCGAGAGGCGAGGCGGTCGTGTCCCACAGTATAATATCACACGACTATACAACACAAATCAATGACCTGTACGACATAGGAAAGTGCATTTTGTACGAATCAGATGGATGTATGGTTGCGCAACGCGAAAAACGGATGAAAAATTCTGTGGTCGTTGAAAAGTCGTTTCGGCTAGTTCTAACCAACTGTTCAAAGATGATCCGGGTTTAAGAGATGCACATAGCCGCTTCGAGGCATCTTTAAGGAGATGTACTACCTTACCATTCAGAAGGGAAGCTCCCCCTAACCTACCGACTTCGTCTAGGACGGAGACACATCAGCTGCAGTTGTGTCATCGGTGCAATGCGAGATAAATATCAGGTTAGTGCATGGATATACCACTTCTTCAAATTCGCCGAGAAGCGTTCAAGAAAAAGGATCTGCTGTATGAAGTGCACTTTTCGAATACATTGTTTCAGGCCATTCTATTGCCAGTTCTCATTTCAGAGAGAGTCCCCGTCGCTGCCGTCATGCTTTTCTCCCTGGAAGACTGGGATGATAAAATGATGGAGCTCAAAGAAGTGACATATCACAAAAATTGACTGGAACCGGATGCAACGGAGGCCATGTTGACGGATGAGTGTTCCAGTACGATGAGGTGTACGTGTAACTGAAACCAGGCCCTCAAGTATTGATGGCGTTTTATGAATTTGTTACCGTATCGCAAGAATCAAGCTTCCAATTCGGACACCTCAGATATATATCAAAATCAGAGATCCAATTCCGGCATCTACCCGTTTCCTGATTCCAGGTCCTCGGGTCAAATTGACGATCTGATTCCGGGAGGAAAAAGGAAACAATAAAAGTAAGATAATGCGACAAGTTGCAAAAAGTAGAATTACCCAATATATTTGATCTTTCTCAAACTGCACGTGACTCCCCCGGTAGTACTCGTCGCATCAGTAATGGGTCTGAGAAGCAACGGGCTCGATTGATCAAACTTGTTAGGCTCAGCTACTTCCTTTGCACATACCTTACCTTACTATCGTTTGTAAGTTCAGTATACAAAGCATCGCATGTCCCGCCAAACGTGCCACAAAAAGATCTTCGGCCATGCTAATAATGCGATCTCTTTTCACGTCCCCAGCAGAGTGTTACCTTCCGGGACCGCATTATGCACGATCGTTGCGCAAAGGTTGTAGAGATGCTCATATCTTAAAAATTAGATACACCTATGTGAAGCTTCTAAGAATAAAGGATGCTGCGCTCTGCATAACCATTCCCACATTAATGCAGCCAATCGCCAATCTATGAGTGAGGGGACGAACAATATGTAACACCGTGGAAGCAACCGTAAATAACATCAGATCGTTATACTTCCCTTATGACCACACATCTTCCTGATATTGATTCGACGCCCTCATCGCCTTCACAATTTCCTCTCCCTTGGATGCTGGTATACCTCTCTGCTGACTGATGATATCGCCAAGGAGAGAATTCACGTCCCGCGCCATGTTTGCAGCATCACCGCAGACGTAGAAGTACGCCTTCTGTTTCAAAAGTTCATCAATTTCGCTTGCGACTTCTTTCATCTTGTCCTGGACGTAGACCTTTTGTGGGCCATCACGTGAAAATGCAACTTTGAGGTCGAAACTGTCGCCCAAGTCCTTCTTGTATTGCTGAGATTTTAGTGTTAGCAAAGTCCCCCATGACGCTTTAAGATAGGCGATAACCATACCTCCCATTCCGACTGATACAAGAAATCTTCCGACTTCCTCCTACAGCCGAAGAAGAGGAGCGTCTTTCCAACCTTGTGGCCCTCCCTCGCCAATGCAGCTCGTTCTTGAACGAATCCTCTGAAGGGAGCAACGCCAGTCCCGGGACCAACCATGATGATCGGTTTCGACGGATCCGACGGTAGCTTGAAGTTTGAATGACGAATATGGACTGGTACATGGACACCATCGTACTTGTTACGAGGCCCCGAGAGAGCATAGTTCAGTCCGTGAGGGTCTGGGTCGGGGTCGCCGTGCTGTTTCTGCTTCAAAGCTAACAGATAGTTCGTAGTTACGCCTTTGACAACATAAGGCGCACCTGGCCTCTCAATCGACTCTACCACCGCCGTGATCGAGACCTTATCTTTCTGTACGTGGGATGAGGAGGAGATCGAATAGTAACGAGGTTGAATTTTGTGTAGACCTTCAATGAACATCGAGAACGGCACCTTAGACCATGCTTGGCCTTTGCTCATTGTCTGGAGTAGCTGCGCGATGTTTAGATTGCGGTTAGTAACATTTTCCTGGAAATAGTCCTTGTCGTCTCCCAATTTTGCCATCTCAGCTTTGATTTCTTCGGTGGGGGCGAAAGGAGCGAGCGAGGCTAAAAACTGTCTCGAAATGGGAGCACAGATCTCCATATGATAACGTACAACAGCGTCGTAAGTTGTAGGGGAGGGAAATGGTACTTTTGCGGTAGGATCTAATCCTTTGACGCTGATGACCATATGACGCTTCGAGTCGAGGCCGACGGCAGACAAGAACCGGTCCACCTCTTTACCTGCATTCGTGGGCCAGACCGCAACATGGTCACCGGTAGTATAGGATAGATTTGAGGAGCTGATGTCAATTTCCATATGTAGGCAATTACGATCTTTTGCAGTGAATATTTCCTTGGACTCTGCGATAGGGGCAACGTAAGGATTATGAGCGTTATATGGACCTTTGGATGTCCCTTCCAGGTGGTTCTTGTTCGGTTCGCCGAGATAAACAGTATCTTCGTTGGGATCCATGTCCGGCTCTTCCACAACATCAAAGACTGGCTCGTAAACCGCTTCACGCTCTTCCAGCCCCATCGCGGATGACAGCGCAACCCACATCGGTTCCTTCCAAGCTAGGAAATCCTCCTCCATGGTACCAGCGCCATCGTCGCCCTCACCAGCTGTGCCTATCCTTGTGGCGCCCAGCTTCTCAAGGGCGGCATTCACATTTCGCACCATAGAATTGTAATGCTCATATGTATTGTTGCCGAGACCGAAAGCGACATATTTAAGATTGTTCAAGGGATTCTCGTCCGTACTTTCACTGAAGCTCACTTCTTCGCCATTGATGAATTCGTAAAAGTCAACCGCGTTGTCCGTGGGCTCACCTTCACCATAAGTCGCAAGGATGAAGAAAGCTACCTTGTCTTCTGGGAACGTGTCGAGATTCTCGTAGTCGTAATCTTCTAGATCCGCAACCATTGTCTTTAGACCGAATCGAGACTGACCCTCCTTCGCAAGCCGGGAGGCATAATCCTCCGCAGTCCCGGTTTGTGAGCCGTAAAAGACAACACAATTCTTCCCACTTTCCTCCATCTTTTCGATGATATTCCGTGATTTGCCCGTTCTTATGCCATTGGCTTGAGCTAAGGAGTTCCCGTACGGATCGTTATGTACAGCCCAGTAGGTTCCTTTGGTGAAATAGGCCACGGTACCTAGCAAGAGTGCCACAAGGACCACCACATCTAACGTATCTAGTTGTGCCATTGTGATGTCCGCTCTCTGCTGACAAGCAGATGTCCACTCGAAGCGGCGACGAGTTTCGGTAAAGGGATTTATCGGTCGGTGCGGAGGGCGATGGTGGAGTGCAAGTGTCAAGTGCGAATATATCTGTATTGTCAACAGATCAGCGATTTCGGGATACCGTGCCTGAGTGGCGGCGAAGGCAGATGATAGTGGGGGCCAACGAGCGTAAGGTTGTTCGGGTGTTTGATAGTGCCGGGTGAGGAGGAAGAAGGTGTGTTACCGGCCCGGAACTTTGATTTCTTTTTGTTTTGTTGACAGCAGACAGGAAATTATACTCTCTCACATAGAAGTACGCGATGAGGGATTGTCGCGTATTCGTAAAATGTACAGAATGGAGAATAGGTAGGGAGATGATTTGGATGGGAAAAATAGAGTGTCAGGAAGTGATAGGGCAGGATGAAAGTACCTTTTTTGGTGTGGGCTGTCTGTACAGGTAAAGATGGTCCTGAGGATACAAAAGATTTTACCTAGGGACTGGATATTTCTTAATAAGATCTTTAATTGGTCTCAGTTTCTTATAATCGTGAAAACGAAATCCGAACTTTGAGATTTAACATATAAAAGTTTACGCATCCATTTTTACCGGTAGACATTTCCCATCACTTTTTCGAGGATAGGTACCCACGGGCTCTGTTCCTCTGTACAGTGTCTAAAAGGTATGATTATATGGCACCACCTCACTCGTTTTACCCTACTGTACAGAAAGTACGGAGTACGGAGCTAGAACTACAGTATAAAGATCCTTTTAGGAGAAGAAATTCAATGCCGGTGAGTGCTGCTCTCCCGCTGTCGGGTGCCTTGGCCGGCTTCCAAGTCTGCCGGGCAGAATGCCGTAACTTATGAAAATTTGCCGAAAAATACTTCTAGAAACCTTGATCCGCGACATTTTCCATCCGTGTCGGCCTCATCAACATCGATTTCTAAACCTCTCAGACGGGAGACATCCACGGGTGTCTTACAATAGTTACCGATATAGTAGACCTGATAGCTTATGATAAGGTAAGAGGTAAGATAGGTTGTATTTGAGGAACAAAATCTCTTATGACTATCCGACATTTTCGTCTCCTTTACAAGTACAACGCAGGTAATGCGAACGTTTATGCAGTAGTACTGTATAGTAGAACTTCTGTCGTTTAATGAGGCCCCAAAAGGGCTTCCATTCTTATCACAAAAGGTATAATACAGAACATCCAACGATACCGTATTCCATGAAGAAGAAGTTTTGACACCACCCGTACCCGACTGTACCACCTCAGAATTGAGGTTCGGTTAGTGGAGGTTTGGGCCGTTTGCTCTTCCCATAAATAGATATAGTGTGCACTGGTGCGTGCTTACCTTTTTCGACCTGAAGTGTTTCAATGCCAGGGGCAGTGAACACTTTCCAGGGGATTAATAAGGTATTCCATAGGTTCCATTATTGCACTTCTCGTCTGAAACTACCTTAAGGTACTGGTATTACCCGTAGAACTACCATACAGAAACTAATAATGATAATGATAATAATAATAATAATAATGATAATAATGATAATAATAATAATAATAATAATAATAATAATAATAATAATAATAATAATAATAATAATAATAATAATAATAATAATAACGAAACAGCTATACATCAAGCTCTCTGACTATGGAAAATCACTCTTCTAATAATCCTATCGATCATGACCCTGCCACTTTCATCATCTCCTCGAAGAAACCAGCATAGGTAGTTCAAGAAGAGCGCGGGATGTGTGAGTCCTAGACCTCTACCTTATTTTTCTCCTTTCCGCAACCCTAGAGTGAAAGCAGAACACATCTTCTCACTAATATAGGCACCTACACAGAAAGCGAGAATCTGACATGAACGGACATTAAATTACTGACTGCGGATGTTCCCAACAGCTGCTCCCCCTTCTAGAAACCTGTTGCACAATGCTGAACACCCAACGAACCCCTCCATCCAGACGACACAACATTCGCGAGAATCGTCCATGACACGAGGGAGAGCTCTCACGGCTGGTAGTGCTCGTGGTAATTCTCCTCGCGAGCAGACGCCTGCCCTAGGTCCTCCGAAGATAGGTCCTAGCCCAGATGGAGGAGGACTGGAAAGGAAAGCTTCCCTCTCGTACGGCCACCACCGTCAAACGTCGATTGTTCACGGTATACAGCATTCCCGTAATACCAGTTTCGTCAACTCGCCCTCTACTAGCCCATTGAGCCCTCAAATAATCGCGGCTGCCGGCGTGGCTGCGTCCACCCTTGGGCCAGACGGCACCATGACCGGGGAGGATACAAGAGAGATGTCTTTGACTAGTCCTTCGGTAGTGAGCATAGTCACATCCAAACTGTCAAGTCAAACATCGACCCTTGTCAGCGATCGTGCTATTGTGGATGGTTCTATACCTTCAGGGCAAAGAAGGGCGGAACGTATGCATAGTGGGAAGCTCAGCCGCGATCACGCTCGTTCTCAGTCACGGCATCACCATCACCAGCAAGATCTCAAGACTGTCGGGGAGTATGCGCTACATCACCTTTTCAATTCGGTGAGCTTATAATATCTCGGCTTTTACGCGAATGCGAGCGAATGCTAACAGGGTTCAGTTTGTAGGACAAGCTGACCAAAAAATAAACCAATGCCTTGCAGAGTCGAAAGACATTGAGCCGAGGGTTGAACTTATGTGTGGACCTGGGGTTGACCCAAGTTTTGACCAGCTTATATCGGCATTAAGCCATATCGCGCGACACAAACCTAAACCCTTGATTGACACTTTGATGTTTTGGCGTAAAGCTAAGGGAGAAGCCGCGACCAATGCAAGAAATGAGCTGAATCAGGTATGGGACTCGTACTACTGTACTGTTCAAGTGCTGATGACGGTGAGAGCCAGACGGCGATCAATTCTCCGAATGGTACGCTCCCTCGCCGTAATACGGAACCGGTTCAAGCCGGAGTGGATAGCCAGACGCTCCCTTCAGTCCAGACACCTCATGATATTCTCATAACGCGCCAGAATGCCGTGATTCAGACGGAGAGGCAGTCAACAATCGCAATATACTTGCTATGTCGAGTTCTTATGGAGATCATAAGCCAGAGCACTCTTGCTTCCCTTACACCTGAAATGGCGAAACGGCTCGAAGATATCATATATGACAAGTTGATACACACCCAGCCCGAAACATTGGAAGAATCGCCTCTCAAGCATGCGAATTGGCTTATTTTTAGCCAGTTACTCGGGGTTATGAGCACCATTAATTTCGACAAGGTATCTGCTAGGTTTCTGGCCAGTCTGAAAGATTCTCACATTCATCTTGACGCAAAGGGTGTGGGAAGTCGGGATATCCAACTCCGTGCTGCATTATATGTTAGAGGGATGAAGCATCTCAAGTTGCCACTCTATCCTGATACCGCGTGGGAACAATCTTGCGAGTTCATGGTATCGCTATCGCGGCTTTTTTTTGACGTCCATGGGCAAATTATTAAACTTGCATATTGCCAGCTATTCATGGACTTGCTACCCCCGGTCGCTGCGAATGCGACGTCTCAATTGAACACGACCAAGTGGAAATCTGCGGTCGAACCCATCAAGACACGCCTGGCCCAGATGCTAATGAAACCGAAGTATTGGCAAGACTGCTTTCCTTCACTGGCACTTCTCACCTGTGTGTCTCCTTCAGATGTTTTCAGCTCCCAATGGCTGCAGCTGATAATGCCATTACAACCTAAATTAAAGGAACGTTCGACTCGTGCTGTCGCGCTTAGTGCTATCTGTCGATTGGTTTGGACCTATCTATATCGAAACTCAGAAGTCCCGAGTGTAGCAGCACAGAAGTTAAACGAAGTCATTCGGTTAGTATTTCAACCTGGCAAGCGGTCATATCTATCTACTGAGGTCACGATCGCGGAACCTCTGGTCCAACTGATCCGCATTATCGGGTTCAAGCATCGGGATATTTGCTTCAAGCACATCATATTCCCTTTAATGAATTCTGAGCAGTTCAGTTCCGGCAAAGACCTTAGGGCGGAAAACTTAGAACCTGAGAGAATAGTCATAGGGATCAGAGCTTTTCTTGCGATAATGACCGACCTTGAGAAGGGCGAAGAGCCGTCATTTCCTGTTAGCTTTACCAGTGATCCTTATGTCGAAATTTTTGAACCACCAGCTTTCCTGGCCCCTACTCGTCCTGTAATGCAAGCAACTACTAAATCATCCACTCTGAAAGAAGAAAGACTATCAAGACCCGTCATGATAAATGGCTTTGATGACATAGTGAAAGAATCATATATCAAATTCTGCAAAATCCTTGGGGAGATTACTATCATATGTGATAACACGTTTGGTGGCCAAGCTGTACTTGATGAGAAGTTTTCAATTCAAACGCCAAAGACCCCAATGGCGGATGCGTTCAGTTTTGCTCGTAGGGATGACTTTCAGACATCTCAGGATTCAAAACAAGGTTACTATGATCTGCTACATGTTGCTGTCCAAGCACTTCCTCGCTGCTTACCTCCGAATATCAATCTGAATGCTCTTGTGAATCTGCTCTGCACGGGTACAGCTCATGTTCAGAGCAATATCGCGGCGTCATCCGCTCAGTCATTAAAGTCGATTGCAAAGCAATCACACGCACAGATCGTAACGATCGGTTTCGCTAGGTTCATATTCAAATTTGACGATCGTTATGCTACCATGTCCGACGGTGGTTTGCTTGGACCGGATCACATCGAGAGCACACTGAACTTGTATGTCGAACTGTTGCAGATATGGATTGAGGAAACGAAACAAAAGATAAAAAAGACATCCGACCCTTGGGAAACCGATAATCTGGGGAATCGAGCGGTCCAGTTGGATTTGACGGCGATCTGGAATCACGTTGAAGAGATTGAGTCCCATGGTGTCTTCTTCCTCTGTTCGCCTTCTCGACGTGTTCGAGCATTCGCAGTCACTGTTCTGCGTCTAGTCACTGAATTTGACACCGCTTTGGGTAAAGATAATACAAGAATCATCCGTATTTTGGAGGGAAATCCACAGAACGTGATGGACATCCACGACGAGAATCTTTCTCTTGCTGAGCGCAGCAGATTACAAAGAGGGATGAGAAAAAGTAGTGTTCAGGGGAATTTGATAGAGCTTTGCAGTAGCGATATGCTCTACGATACTGCGCTTTGGTTCAAGGTCTTCCCCAACCTAATACGTCTCACATTCGAGACGTGCCCACTGGCAGTTACATTCACACGTGATATCATTTGCGAAAGATTGAGTCAAATGCATAGAGCCATAGAAGCTCTGGCTAACGGACCGAGGGCTAATCCCTACCCGACCGCTGACCTACCGTCAACTAATATCGGAGGACGCCTGGCCACTACCGCACCGAACGTGGTAATTGAACAGTGGAAGCTGTACCTCATCTTTACCTGTACCACTTTGACAAACGCCGGCGGACAGATTCAGTCACCTAGCCACACGATACAGCACAATCGCAAAGGCTCAAAATCATCTCAGAGAAGTCAAGATAAAATTCAGTCTGCTGCTGAGTTGTTTAACAGGGTGCTTCCATTTCTATCGGCTAGTAATCCCTCTGTAAGGGAAGCGGTAGTCGTTGGATTGGGATCTATAAACGCGAATCTATATAGACCACTACTCGAGTCATTGCAATTTCATGTTGTAACATGTAACGAAGAAGTAAAGATGCGGTTCGGGGGTAATGTGCACCAACGAACTGCCAGTAGTCCCCGTAGGAATCGGCGGACAGACCATTTACGCACGGAAATCACACACGTATACAAGCTTACGTCGCATTTTCTGAAGGATCCAGCGATTTATGAGAACGAGTGGATACTTACAAACCTTGTGAATTACACCAAAGATCTTCGACTCTTCTTGAATGACGTGGAAGTTCAAAACGAATGGGACTTTCAGAAACTTCGGATGCATTATTGCGGTCTCGTGGAGGAACTGTTCGAGGGCATAAACCGCACTAAGGACCCGATTAGATGGATGCCATTCCAGTCGCGTAAAGCTGCTTTTGCACTTATGGAAGATTGGTGTGGTTATTCGCCAAATCAAAGCCAAATCCGTGCCCGAGAGGATAACATGAGGCGCTCGTTCTTGGATAGAGAACAAGATCTTGGCAAGAGCGGAATCGTGAATGCTGCCATCGAAATTGAGAAGCGTGACCTCCGGACTGCTGCATTAAGCGCTATGGCGGCGCTTTGCGTAAGTTTGACCCTCCGCTACAATTAACAACTAAACTAAGACGAAGTAGGGTGGACCAGTTAGCATCACGACGGACAGTAAAGTCACTATGCAGTTCGATGTACGCCGAATGTTATCTTGGATCGATACCATATTCGAGACGCCCAGTGACCGAACGCATGTCATAGGCCGCAGAGCACTTAAAAACCTCATTGTGCACAATCGGGAGCACCCTTATCTATTAGGAAGGTCAATGGAAATGTGTTACCTGTCTAAGACTCCGAAAGCCCTTGAAAGTTACTTTCAGGTCGTAACTCTTGTCCTTACCGAGAGGGAAGACCTTGCTCCTCCATTTTGGAAAACACTCAGCGCGGGACTATATACGTTAGGAAACGAAAACAACGCTCTGCGGATGAAAGCAGCTCGTTTGCTTCGTACGCTAGAGGAGCGTCAAGAAAAGAACTCAAAATTGCAAGATCTAGACATTAGTATATCCGACAAGACTATTGCTGTTTATAAGGCAGCACAATTCGACATGTCTTGTAAACTGGCGAAGCAGCACCCGGAACTAGCATTTCACGTATTTTCCGAATTCTCTTACTACTTCAAGGAACTCCAACCTGATCATCAACGGAATATGGTGGTGGTAATGTTACCCTGGATTCAGACTATTGAATTACAGCTCGATCCGAACGGCGGGCCAACAGCAAGCTCGTACATGTTACTAGTGAACCTTTTCGAGATAACAGTTCGTTCTGGTACTGTATTGCACAATGAGATACAAGCTTTATGGAAAGCGCTAGCGACAGGCGGGCATGCGGGTAATGTTCAGCTCGTCCTTGACTTTATCATTTCCCTCTGTTTGGATAAAAGGGAGCAGAACTTTGTCGACTACGCGAAGCAGATAGTTGTCCATCTGTCTGCAACTCCAGCGGGAACGAAGGTTGTAGAATTCCTGTTAATGCAAATCACACCAAAGGCCATGGTTCTAGAAAAGCGAGAGCCACCACTCGTTCCACAGGACAACTCCTCTCTACCATATTTAGCTGATCTGGGTTCCGTACTTCCGATCGGCGCGAAGCAGGTAAATTGGATCACTCCATATCATCATCATATTTCTGCTGACGTGCCATAAGGCTGGCTTTTCCCTGGGACAGTTATGTCTCGTTCTTTTGGTCGACTTGATAGTATCTCCAATGCAATCTGGGAAGCAGAATGTTCCATTACTTCTGCAGGTCGTCCTCATTCTTTGGGATCACTACATCCCAATTGTTCAGGATCATGCGCGAGAGATGCTTGTGCACCTTATTCATGAGCTGGTCATATCCAAGATTGAAAATGGTAGCACCACTCCCGATAAAAAAAGTATTGAGGACTTCATCGATTTAGTACGCCGACATGACGCCAGGGTTGTGTGGGCTTACGATGACTACAACGGAAAGGATGATGACGATAGCACAAGCCGAGTGCCGGAGACGATGATCTATGTCGCCACTGAAGTGTGTCGAATCTTCTGCGTAACGCATGCCGGAATAAGGGAAGAATGGGGTAAAGCAACATTGCATTGGGCCACGTCCTGCCCTGTACGCCATTTAGCATGTCGATCGTTCCAGCTGTTCAGGTGCATATCCAGTTCCTTGGACCAGAATATGCTGGGTGACATGCTTGCCAGGCTGTCGAACACCATTGCGGATGAAGAGAGCGATATCCAGACTTTCTCTATGGAAATCCTCACTACTTTGAAAACTGTCATCGCCGCTCTAGAGCCAAAAGACCTTATTCAGTTCCCTCAGTTGTTTTGGACCACTTGCGCATGCTTGGAGACTATCCATGAAAGAGAATTCATGGAGAGCCTTTCGATGCTCGATAAGCTATTGGACAAGTTAGATCTCAGCGACCCTTGCGTCATCCGCATACTGAAGGAGAGCTATCCTTCAAGATGGGAAGGGACGTTTGAAGGCCTACAGACCCTCGTGTACAATGGTGTGCGTTCCGATGTCTCAGTTGACCGGACGCTTCGCATACTTGAACGTCTGGTCGTTTTGCCCTCAAATGAACTTATCGGAGATGACAGTCGCCTGGTTTTCACAATATTCGCGCATTTCCCTCGCTTCTTAAGATGTTTCGAAACCGATTCCGAGGAATATGGCGCTTTCACTACGGCGGAGATCCTCGCGCAGGTATCAGAGTCGCAAGGTAAAGAATCGCTTTGTAGGGCTTTACGTAACTTTGCCCTTCGCCGGTATCGCGTAGATAGGGACTTTCTGTTGCAAATGGTCCATGCTGTACACGAGTCCTTCTTCCCAGATTTGGAGTATAAGAGCCTGATATTCTTGTTGGGCTTACTCACAAACCGGCTGCCTTGGTTTAAGATAAAGACGATGCAACTCCTTTGTGTCGTGATCCCTGATATTGATATGCGAAAGCCTGAGATAACATCCAAAGGACCGGATTTAATATCTCCACTTCTGCGCTTATTACAGACAGAATTCTGCCCTCAAGCGTTACGGGTTCTAGACAACGTGCTGAACCTTTCAGCAACACCAACTCCATTGGACCGTCATCACTTACGGATGAGCATGGCGGGTTCGCATTCAACGCGAGCATTTCGCAAAGAATATGAAAGAACTCAGAGTTTGTATGGGATACCCGAGGCAAGTGGTTGGTCAATTCCGATGCCCGCAATACATTCTTCAATGACACGACAAAATGTGCACGCAGTCTTCTATACGTGTGCAACCCCAGACGCGATATCGATGGAAGATGTTGCGACTCCTAAGATCGAGTTTAAAACTGAGGATGATCAGTTTGGAAACTACTTTCCCGACTACCGTACGACAACGATGACGAGCGATGACACACGGGGTGACGGGCATATGGGAGAACTGGCAATGAAGTTGGATAGTTTAGATGATTTCTTCAACGACGACATCACCACCGATACGCTCACTCTGCAATCTAGTCCCGATCTCACGCAGTTTCCGCTTGGGTCCGGTGATGCCAGAGAGACACTTTACGATCAGCAAACTCTCCCGATCTTACACAAGTCCTTAACCCGAAATGTCAGCGTCACATCCTTCCAGAGTGGGTTTGCAGACATAAAACCCTCCCGAGATCCTGGCGTTATGACGCCGACAGCATTCACCGCTGCTACAAAGATGACCTTACCCCCAATCCCAACTGCCCCAATCAGCTCCGCTTCCGCATCTCGACCTGGAATGCATTCTCGCTCCGTCACCTCACCAGCCGTAAATCAAAGAGGTTCCCCCAGCAGCGTCTTTGCAGACGACGAGCCGTTTTCCGATGATGACGTTCAAGGAAGTCGTCCTCCACCGCAAGAGAAACCGTTCTCGCTAGAGAACATGATACGTCCACTTGCTCAAGGGACGCGTTCTGGGTTTAGGTCGAGTATGCGACGACTCACCGGCGGCGGTGGTGACGCGAGAGAAAATGGAAAAACAAGAGAGGCGATACGGCTAGCTTTACAGAAAAGCCCACAGGTACCAAAAGTTCCAGATATGTATCTGCAGAATCCCAAGTCGGCAGACCCATGATTCCCAATGATTGAGTTTTCCTTATGTTCATGACCTTCAGACATTTGTTCACTACCATGGGATTTATTTAGCAAAAGGCCATAGATGGGCGTGAAGTTGGGAACGGTTTATTGGTGCTTGGATCTTGGATCTTGAATCTTAGTTACGGCTTTATTGTATTATGGCATTTGTGGGCGAAATACGCTTCTGTTCATTAGCTCTATTGTAATAGATGTTGGCAATCTGGTAATGCAGATTAGGGTCTAAGACTACCACATACATCACTTGCAAAATGTAGATCGAGGACTCGTAAGCTTTACGAAAAGAAAGTTATAAACAGATATAAGCAAAATACATGGAAGGAACCTGGTTACGGTACGGTAAGGTAGTCCCGCCCCGTCGCGAAGTACTGAGGTGCACCAAGCCCCGGTTCAAGTTTACCTTACCGCTTACCTTACTCGTACTGTACTATAAGGTAGTACCCGACCTTAGGTTACCACCGCGGCCTTTCACATACACTTCCACTTCTACTTCCATTCCCATTTAGATTTTATAGCATCGAAGCAGCTTCTAACCTCCTATTCACTCCAAGATCCATCTCTTCAACCTCCGGATTCTTTAATCAATACCATAAAAGCACAATGGACTTCTCAGATATCTTGTGCGTACAGTACATCCAAGTTGCTGCCTGTAACTAGGCACGCGATCTTCTCTAGCTACCTGTTGAATAATTACTGACAATTGCTTTACCACAGTCGCATGGTTAACTTGGCAATCGGTGCCTTCATGATCATGGGAGGTGTAGGCCAATTCTTCCCCGACATAGGACTGTTAGTATTCGTCTCGTCGATGCAAACCGGTTACGCCGTACGGTCGATTGTATGCTGAGAGGGTGCCAGAAAAGTTATTATCGTCGGTATCTATGTAATATTATTCGGAGCCGGTAGGATATCCACGATAAAGATCTAGTAGGCCGAGCTGACCAGTGATTCGCAGCAACCGCTATCCTGGGTTCGTTTTCGCTTGTCCAACACATGACAACTGCTGAAGTGCATGACTGAATATGGGTATAGAGTTCCAAATCCCTCCGCAAATCGCCAAATACGCCTCTTTCATGTTTTCCTTTATAGGCCGTGGCGTGTGTGAGTACAAGCAGACAGCTCCAGGACACAGAGGAAGGGTGTACTAATTGAAAGAAGTCTATATATTTATTGGATCCATCATGATCGGTGAGAACTGGTATCAATACGTCCCAGGCACGCTTGTTGGCGTGGTTGGGATTGGCTACGCTGTGCTTGAGTTTGTACCCTCGATCGAACCTCCAGCGAACATGAGGTAAGCAGGCTTTGAGAATTATGAACTGGATGACAGTAAAGTAACTCTGGCGTCAATTTAGGGATGCGGATGCCGGATGGGGTGCAGAGCAAGTGTAACATGTCTTTTGTCAAGCCAGTACACGGATATCGTTCGAACTTGGGACTTAACTTTGGAACACTTCCATGGGCGGGAGATTGTATGAGAGTTGAGTTTAGTAAGACTCGAAATGGTGTAGTCGGCAAATTTCTGCGTTGTATCTGCACACTATAACGATAAAGCTGTAGCTATCAAGACACGGCTAACTTAAGCCTGAGAAACATTGGTTTTGTATATTCAGTTTTGGTGGGTTTAGTGAGGCAAGAGACATCACTAGCTGATGGATTATTGAAGTTGGAGATTGTGCTTGTATAGTACTACCTTATCCTATCTGGATGTGTGTACACTAATAAAGAATACTGTACCTTGGATAGATTTAAGTATCTACTGTCTACCTAATAGGAACAGTGCTGTATTTAGGTTGCATTCCATTGTACTTGTACTTGTACATGTTAAAATACTGTAATGGAACCTGAGGTGGAGCCCAGGCACCCGACCGTTCAACACAGAGTACGGTATGTTACTCGTAAGAAATCAAACCAATGAGAAATACCTTACATCGTGGCCAATACGGATTATGCGGTGCCTTCCGTTAGAAACCGATTAATTTTGAAGTGTAATTTTCGATCGGATGATTAATCAGAATTGCCGACTCTTGGGTTGGTCGGACGAATCAAAAGAGATTGATTTACAATCAGTCATGTGTGGCCGCATCACAACATTCGAGGTCCCCAAAAGTCTTCAGGACGTCTACAAACCTCTACACCCGCCCACGCACCAAAAACGTCTGTTAAAGGAATTTTCAAGGAATTTCGAAGAAACACCGCTTAAGTTAACTTGAATATGATCACGACTCATCTGAAAATTTCCTAGTTTACCTGTGGATAAGGACGTATACCGCGGCCCAAGGCAAACTCCACGCCTCAGAGATACAAAGTGCAGCCCCTGTCCATTCGTGTGTCTGCTCCGATTCGGAACGTCCAAGAGGAAGCCAAATCACCCTTCTCCTCTTTCTCGTTCCCCCTCCTTTCTCTCGACAAGGCCACCGGATCGATGTTGTTATGATAGTAATACCGCAGAGAGGATACAGCACTATGTCAAAGTCCGCGTCAGCCGGCGGAGGTGCCTCACTCGCACCTACTCCAACCCATCCGCATCAGCTGTCACGGGAACCTTCGAAGGAGGATATCGAGACGGCCACGCATCTCAGTATGATGAGGCGATCATTAAACGAGCATCCATCACACGAGACCCCCATACGAGCCCGCGATAGGAGCAGAGAACCTAGCGTCGGCCAGCCAGATCCTCCAGTTGGCGAGATTGCGCCCGACTCCGTAGATGCCCCCGAATACCATTCAGTACAGGAAGCTCTTACTTTCGCAAAGGAGCTAGATACCGCCCAACGCCAAACCGGAACACTAACTCCCGTTTCGCAAAGGTCGAACGTTAGCAACGCACCCATCACTGGGCAAATCTGCAGGTGAGTTCCCAGAAAAGTTCTAGTTAGCACCGTAGTGTAGTCGGGGACGATCATATATTGATGGCACACAGCAATTGTAGGACAACTCGGACGCCATTGTGGCGTAGAACTCGAACCGGGGAACCGATTTGCAACGCCTGTGGGTTATATCAGAAAGCACGGAATCAGAACCGACCGACCAACCTAAAACGAACGGCGCAAACTAACCTTGGAGATGCAGCAACTGATCAATTGGGTAATGCGAACGGCGAGCGCAGTAGATCTCCTTCAAGTGCTTCAGGTGGCCCACGTTCGACTTACGTGGCCGCTGATCATGTTCCGGCGGGCAGTTGTCCAGGTGGAGGGCGATGCAACGGTACTGGAGGCCAACAGGGCTGTAACGGTTGTCCAGCATTCAATAACCGCGTTGCAAAAACGGCCCAATTCGCACTTGCACAAGCGACGAATAGTAGACAAGATACTGGAAGCCCGCTACCAGGGGCCGAGTCAAATGATCCCAACGTCGAGCAATCATCTTCTCCAGTTTTGCAACAGCTTCAGAATGCACTCCAGGCCCAATCCCAACAGACGGCAAACGTAATCATTGCATGTCAGAATTGTGCAACTACGGTGACGCCTTTATGGAGACGTGACGAAAGCGGTCACACGATTTGCAATGCTTGCGGTATGACAAGCCCATAGTAAGAGATGAGACGAGACTGACCTGATTTAGGATTGTATTACAAGCTGCACGGCGTCCACCGTCCGGTTGCAATGAAGAAGCAAGAGATAAAGAGACGCAAAAGGGTGGTACCTGCTGTTACAGATCAATCACATATCCTCCAGCGCCAGCAGCATAATCAACATCAACCGCAGCAGCTACAAGCTCCCACCCGACCTCAAGCCTCAACTTCGCACACTTCGACATCTCCGGAGCCTAAGCAGTCATATCGACAAGATTCACAAGATCGCAGTAATTCCGAGAGTATTGACCCTGATCTACAACTACACAATGAAGCGCATCAAAGACCTTACGTGCCCCCAGCGGTGGATTTCACCACTTACAGCAGGCGGCCCGAACATCATATACCCGAAGGCGATGGACCGAATAACACATATCCCCCGCCATCACCATTAGCTTCTACTTCTCGCAAACGGTCGATATCCGCAATAGCCGAAGAGGCCGCATCTCAGGGTCAAGGACCGGGTGGAGTGAACCAGGAGGGATTCAGTGCGACGGTTATAGATCCAACGTTATCGTCCGTGGATGATAGGGCAAGGAGGAAAGCACACTTGCAACAGGAAATGGATAGGGCTAGGGAACGAATGCTAGCAATGGAAGAAGAATTGAGGCGGTTGAATGCTGATTAGGGACGTATCGGGACAGCTGAATTTGCCTTTCATTGAATTTTATATTTTTTCACTTGGTGTCCGAGGCTTACTGCTGACAACTTTCGCGCTGAAAGGATCAGCGATGGCGTTCAAAATGGAAATGTGTACACCGTTCTAGCGAGGCGTTCAGTGCAAGGAACGGGGCCGTTGAGCATATTTTGTCGTGTAGCTTATTCAGATGGTCTGACGTAGTACGTAGCTCTCCGGCATGAATTGTACAACATACCCCCTCTATAGGGTACTATTCAAGTCTCTATAGTATGAGATTATCTATAAGATATATTGTAACGTATGCGTATCTGTATAGAACTATTTGTGATAGATAAGGTAAGGTGCATACTCCGTACCAGGAGTCAGACTTGGCCTCGGCGAAACAATTCTCATGCGGTTAGGTACTTCTAACCTAATTTGATAAGAAACTGACAAATAGTAAGGTAATGTATTTCATCGTATTGATATTACTCTAGTTTACAGTACAGTACGGTAATGACGGGGCAGGATGCATCCCTCAACAACATCCAAAATTGTATCTAAAATCTTGCTTCATATAACAATCTTACCTATCAAAACTGACCGCAGCTATTTCCTTCTAAATTTCGGACCGTAACCTATTCTCATGGAGTTTGAGAATTCCTGATTCCTATCGTAGAGCAAGTTCCAGCATCTAGCAAGCCAGCACTCAGCAACTACCTCTCCCGTCGGCTTATGTCTCCCTCACAACCACCAAATGATCCAGTCACTGATAGCGACTCCTCTGTACGCCATAGCTCCAGCCGTCTCATTTCTACCGTTCAGCAAAATTCGACCAATGAAGCACTAAATACGGTTAAGGATGAACAGGAAGATGGGACCGGGGTTGCTATCGATAAGCTCCATGAGGATGAAGAAAAGACTTCAGAGAAATTGGAAGTGATTGAGGGGGGTAATCACGAGGAGCAAGAGCAACAGGATTTCAACGAAAAAGAGTCCCAAAATACGATAGATCAAAACGGAGTGTGGTGTAGAGAAACACTCCAAACTCCAACAAATGGAACTGTACCGACGTTGGAACTATCTGAGAAAGCAGCCGTGCGCTCTCCATCACCACCACCTCCGCCTCCTAAAGACGATAAATACCTAAGTACCAGCGACCAGACAACGCATATCATGTCTGACGAAATCGAGGTAGCCTCTCCGTCAAAGGAAATCAGACAGACAGAGGACAATGAGAAAGAGCAGGGCGAGAGTACAACTGTAGAGAATGATGATGCACAATCAGAGATTCAAAGTATCATGGAGCAGTTCAGTGAAGGTGGCGGCATTGGAGAAGAAGAGATAATGTCCCCCAGATTGGAATTCGCCGGCCCTGTTCTTCATCCGCCACGCAAATCCAGTTTAGAGCCCCTAACTACCGGGAATCTGTCACAAGGGGTGGAATCTTCTTACGCCCACAATTCACCCTTGCAATCACCGCCGCCTAGATCATCGTCCCTGAATCCCTCCAGTGCCATTAAAGTGCCTAGTGTCGCAGAGCAGGCCTCTATTCCTCACCGGCCCTCTTCAATACATAAGGTCCCGCCTCCCGAACCAGATCCTGAACCGGATCTACCTTTCGACTTTCATCGCTTCCTCGAGCAACTCCGCCATCGAACCGCCGACCCTGTAGCCAAATTCCTACGATCCTTCCTCTACGAGTTTGGGAAGAAGCAGTGGATGGTACACGAGCAAGTCAAAATAATTAGCGACTTCTTGGAGTTCATAAGCAAAAAGATGGCAATGTGTGAGATCTGGCGGACAGTCTCCGATGCCGAGTTTGATAATGCACGGGAGGGAATGGAAAAATTAGTGATGAATAGGCTATATACACAAACTTTTTCGCCGGCCATTGCGCCGCCAGAACCCGTTACTCCTGGTAGGAAGGGGAAGAGAGGCGCTCAGCTACCTTTAGGCCCAGGGAGAAGAGGTCAGCATCAGGAGGACGTGGAGCGAGATGAAGTGCTGGCTCAGAAAGTGAGTATCTACGGTTGGGTTAAGGAGGAGCATTTGGATATCAAACCAGTGGAAGAGAAGGGACGAAAATTCCTGACATTGGCACAACAAGAACTAAAGAAGATCGAAAACTATCGGGCACCACGTGATAAAGTGATCTGCATCCTAAATTGTTGCAAAGTCATATTTGGCAAGTGGATGAATCAGCTGGAGAGGGACATTCCGCTAATCAAGTTGCTACAGGTTTCCTCCGCAACGCACAATCCGATCAATCTGCTGATTCATTCGTGCCATTATTGATTTATACCGTCCTCCATGCTAACCCCAGCCACCTGGTCTCAAATGTACAATACATCCTCCGTTTCCGTAACCAAGACAAGCTGGGCGGTGAAGCTGGCTATTATATTTCTTCTCTGATGGGCGCAATCCAATTCATCGAAAACCTTGACCGAACATCTCTCACCATCTCCGATGTTGAGTTCGAAGCCGCAGTTGAAGCTGCCGTCTCAGCCATCGCCGAGCGTCACTCGGCCGAAGAGGAACGCGAACGGGCTCCAAAACCACCACCGCACTCGCCTTCTCGTGAGCGGCGTCCATCTCCGCACATACCACTCTCGGAAAAGTCGACCCTGAGCCGACCGGAGGTGACGCCGCGCAACAGCATGGACGCCGAGCGAGTAAGCCCTCGTCGCTCAACCAGCAGCAGAGGCGTGACAGGAGAAAGTGATGAAGAAAACACCGGCGACGCAGTTGCAGGACTGCTCAGAACGATGAAGAAGCCGCTAAGCACGATTGGCCGCATCTTCAGTGATGATAACACCGCAACCACGCAAACGGCATCGGCACCCCGACTCTCGCCCATTCCGCCCCAACTCGCGCCTCCGGGACATATCGGAACGTCTACGCCGCGTATTTTTGACCCAGCATACGCGCAGAGCATGGCGGATGCGGAGAAGCACTCGACGGAGCGGCAGATCCGTGAGTCACGGCTGAGCGCTGAAGACTCTGCGGCCATGCAGGCGTCGGCTGAAGCAGAAGAGGCAAGACGCATACAGAGGAAGGAGCATAAGGTTCTCGTGGAGACGTTGCAGGGGATGTTCCCGGGGCTAGATAAGGAGGTTATCAGTGACGTCGTGAGAGAGAAGGAGGGGAGGTAAACCATTCCCCAACCTCTTAGCGAAAACTGTCATAACTAACGTTTTCGCAAAGGATTGGGCTCGCAGTGGATGCTTGCTTGGCGTTAAGCAATTGATATCATTTGCAGGGTACGGTCTTGAATCAGCGATGACTGGAACGAGTTTCGATTTTTATATAAGTTCAGCAAGGAGTTGTCACAATGGTTCATGTCGGAGTTTGCCTTGGAGTAAGTGCCCGAATAAGCGAGATAAGCTACGGCAGTTGTGTCTGCCAGACTTTCATAGCATTATAGTAGTGCTGAAGGGATGGGCCGATTGGAATTCCGGCGTATGAGGGAACCAACAGCATATTGCATAAGAGGGAGAACAAAATAGTGTCAAAAACAAACGAATTAAAGAACGTCACGGCATGACATGTACTCTACCATTTAGAACCAAGAGAACGACATGAATTTGAAAGAGCCAGATGTTGTTTCGAAGGGGCGCTCGTACAATGGAGAATTAGATCTGCTATTGCAGCCTTGACTAACCGTTTGTGGTCATTCCCACCTCACTGCATGTACTGTATAAATACGGCGCCTGTGTATGTGAGAAGAGCTTCAGCCGTATCCTTTCCTCTCTCTCAATAATATGGTTGTGCACTCACAAAGTACCTAAGACTGGATTCTGTTAACTGTCGTTACAATTAACCGCACGACGTTATGTACGTGCGTCTGTCATACTCGAGGGAGATATACTCGTACAGAAATAAATCATAATTAAAGCAGACTGTACAGCGGATAAGAATCAAAGAAAAGCATTAACCAGATCTTTTTCGCCTAGAAGTTCATCATGTCTAGCATCCGCGTTAGCTAACAATCACTCTTAGTATCAAAGTGAAAGGAGACCTCACCTCTGCCGAACAGCGCTCTCTTACTCCAATCCATGGCAAGCAGAATTCTCGTTCTCAAACTCACGCTCTGCGCGAAATAAATACTTCTCCACAGGTATACCGCCAACAAGCCTCCCGAGAAGTTCATGCCCCCGAAATCAAACACTGCCGCGTTACCGATGTATGCCAAACTTCCCAGGTGTTTGTACTCGAATGCCTTGTAGATGGCCTCATCCAAGTCTCCATAGTCCACCTGATTAGCTTGCATACCCGGCGCCGCCTGCGCCGCCTTATTGAACTTGCGGCCGAGGTAGAGACCCTGCTGATGCGCACGTTGAGCCGTCGCCGGTAGTGATGTCAGCTTCGAGTCGATCTGCCGCAGGAGTTCCAAAAGCTCGCCAAAATCCAGTGTTCCGGATCTGTCCTTGTCGTACTCCTGGAACAGCCTATCCAGACGTCGGAGATGGTCGGCCGCTTGAGGAAAGTGGACGCGGACTCGTTTGGCTACTTTGCGCCAGTCGGAGAAGGAGATCTGCATTTCTTCCGGATTCTTGCCTTTCTCCCACGCGAGTGTGCGGAGGAAAGTGACGATGTGCTCGGAGACGTTATTTTGGACTGTGGAGCAATCACCGATGGCATAGACGTCGCCCAACGGCGCGCCAAGCAAGCGAAGATGAGTGTCGGTTTCAAGAGCATGTTTGTTGTTCTGATTTTCCAGTTTTTGAGCTAGTATTTGGCAGAACTCTGTTTGGGCTTTGGGCCGTTTAGCTATGGAAGGGAATAAGTAGAGCATGGAAAGCCTTACAAACACCAGTGGACCAAAGACAAAACCCCATCGGGAGCTCTTTTGTAGTAATCTTCCCGTCTTCGCCCTTCTGACTAAAAAGAATCTTGTCGGCCTGGACTTCTTTAACGCGTGAGTTCGTAAGCACCTCGACTGATTCATGAGCGAAGCGTTCCTAAACATGTAAGCGTTGAACTTCACAAGTGATGGGAAAATGATAACTAGCCATACCTCTGCATACTTGGATAGAGCTTCATCATAGGTATTGAGGATATGGCCTCTACTCTGGATGACATGCACAGAGATCTCATTGCGTAACAGTCTTGGATACATCTGTATAAGATCCTCGTTAAGCATGTCATACAGCTCCGCCGCAAACTCTACTCCGGTTGGTCCCCCACCACTAATGACGAAGGAGAGAAGTCGTCGACGTTCCTCATCAGAGGTCGTGGGCAGACATGCCGTCTCCAAGTTCTCTATCACCTTATTCCGTATAAGCCGGGCGTCAGTGATATCCTTTAGGAAATGACAATGTTCAAGACCCTTGACTCCATGTGGATTGGTTACAGAGCCTAACGATGGTCAGAAACCGTAGTGGTAAAATGAGCTACACCGACAACTCACCGACACCGATGACGAGCTTATCATATGGCAAATAGAAATGCTCCTTCACGCCGTCAGATCCGATAGAGGAGACCTCTACCAGTTTTGACGAGAAGTCAATGTCTTCCGCCTTAGCATTCAAGAATTGGCCCCGGACTCTAGCGATAATACGTCGGACAGGCTCTACAAGGGATCGGAGTTCTAGAGTACCGACCGTTGCCGATGGAAGCATTGGTGTAAAGAGGAAAGCATTCGAAGGAGACACCACAGTAACATGATAGTCTCCGGGATTCAGTTGCTTTAATAGGGCCACGCTACCCCAACCCGTCCCCAAGATGACCAACTTTGGTTTGTGCTTCTGATTGTAGTTTTCCGGTGTAGCATCGTCGTCGATAAGATGCTCAGCTATAGGAAGGTTTTTTGGGCCACCTCTTCGCGGATTCAATGCTAATTCCGATATGGGTACGTCCGCACTGGCAGGATCTAATTTATACGTTGTGGCATCATAGACGAAAAAGGCCAGCAGAAGGCCGCCTGACGTAAGCATAAACCCACCGAATAATGCAAGACTCCTGTATGCTATTCGAACAAGCCGCGAACGTTGCTTTGGATTAGGAAGCGTGGATGCCCCGCGGTAAGTGATTTTAGGTCTTATTGTATGCAATTGCGATTGGGAACAAGGTAAGACGAATGACGGCAACGAGGAGCGAGAATTGAATTGAAGGCGCGAGAAGTCTGAGAAAGGTCTGCGTTGTACTGAATGGAGATCATGGTGGAATAGCTGTCGAGCGCTCGATATCGGCTTATGATTCCAGAGAGCAGCATCCGATCGAGTGGACGTGAGTCTGCCGCGCCGCAGTAGCATCGCTATAGAACTCCTCCAGACACAGAAATCAATTGGCGCTTATCTATCATAAGGCAGGTTCTAGGAGCAGTTGAGAGAAATATAAAGAGAAGGGAGAGGTAGGAGTTGATTGATAACTAGAAAAGTACTGTGTACCTTTTAGTGTGTACTGTACATTGACCCTGTTACCTGTTGCTAACCCTGCTGCGCTGTGACGTAAATCACGTGATGAGCTCTTGAGGTGAACTACAGCATCGGAGAAACCATTTGCCGCCCCCTTCTCGTCCGTTCCTTTGCTTCTTTTGACAACATCACAGATAGAACCTCCGATCATTTCATCCCTTTGCTGTATTTCCTTGCAACATCCGTACTATTAGGCATTGCCGCATATGCTAGTGTATTGGAGGATACAACGTATCTCAATTTCAGGCTCTCATGAGATCCGATGATCTGTATTGTGCAGTTACAAGTTCTTCTGCAGCTTCGATGTCCTGTTCAAGCAGAGAGTCCAGTGAGAGAGAGACAGAATAGCGCCTTTGAATGGCTCAATTCGCTCAGAGGGAAGCTAAAATAGTGGACTGATCACCAGATATTTATTCAAACTGGATGTATGACTCTTTCCCTGCAGTCAATCGGGATAATACGTTCCAGCTAGTAGACTCCTTCGGACCTTTTGTCTATTACAAACCGTATCTTCCGATGTCTGAGGAGGTCTTGTCTATTACTCTCATGTTACTCCCTTCTCAACCCACTCTTGTTCCGTTCAAAGTTCTTAACTAAGTGACACCCTCACTTGTCAATCACTTCTCTTGCACAAAAGGTATCCAGATCTCTAGTGTGTTCTCTCACGTTTGAATTCGACCCTTCGTCTGCAGGCCTTTACAAAACAGGTGCGGTCCGTCGGAAAAATATATCTTTACGTGTCCTTCATTCCATATTCAAGTTATCTCATCATAATATTGAATAACCGTATTCGTAAGCTATCTCAGAATATCAGCGGAGACGTAATGTTCTTTCGTATAATTCTACATCAGCTCACGGACAAATATCACCTTCGTTGTCTTTCCGAAGGCAGGTTTGAACAAGGAATCCTCTGAAAGAGGTATAACATCTCACTCTCTGATTATGGACCAAATCGATCGAAGAGAAGACGAAGTTTTGTGAGTGTTTACACCTTTACTGAGGGAAAGGACCATGTTCAAGCGAAGATTGTTGGCCGAGATAGTATAGGTGGGTAAGTCTTTCTTTTCCTTACATCAGCCTTCAATATCTCTTGAGATTGATAAATAGGATCCCGCACATTTCAAGAGTGGAAATAATAATGCTACAGTCAATTTTTGTATGCTAAATGTTTAGGAGCACTTACTATGCTATGGTTCGACTCGACGCCGGAGAAGCTGAAGAGCCATCTTCACAGTTTTGAATTCAATCAAACTCTCAGATGCGGAAACCTCACCCGGTTTAGTTCATCATTGGTTAAAGCGTATTGTCTATACGGAAAGCTTGCATCGTTCAATCTCAAAGTTCAGCGTAGAAGATTTGAGTAGATTTTGATTTTGTGCTAGACAATTGTTAAGAAACGAGTTCACGGTCTGTCACGTCGATATTAACACACATTTCTTTGCCAAGAGACCTTCAAAACGTGCTTCGCACACAAACACAACTTTACCCAAGAACTTAACCTGTCCAACACTAAATTCACCACTAAATTCACCACTAAATTTGAACTTACAGCATTCAAGCCAATTTCTCGCCTGCTTCCTTTCAGCTTTACCTACATAAATTCTTTTCTTTCCCAACCTCACTTCCACATCACAATCAGCCAAAATCACGTTACAACTTTAGCATCCCCATACTCACGCTAGTTGTTTACATTGCATAACAATAGCACCATAAACCGCTCAATGAGTTTACCACACAACGAGGACATCATGCCTTACCATTCGGAACACCCCTTCCCCCATAACGATCACGCTTCATATCAGTTCAGTCATGATGGATCTGATGAGATCCAGCCTCCCTCTAACAACCGCGCTAGTCCCAACACTTCCGATACTAGGACTAAACACACACATTCCAAAATTACACAGCTCATCAACGAGGTGAATGCTCAGTTCAGCACCGGCCTTCCACCAGATCAAGTCAAGGTCGGTAGTGTTGTGTCTATTGTCGCCGAACTTCCAAGTGATTACGTTTTTCTATGGAATTTAACGGACAATGCCTTGGCTAAAGGTTTCTTGACAAAGACCCTCGGCTTCTACTCAAGAGTAGTGGATGTTAAATGGCTCTTGGACGGTGTTGAAGAGATTGTTGCTCGACGTCGTCTGAACGAAGCTCCGGCTAATCTAAAGAGGGTCGAATCTATAAGACCTGCGAGTTCCCAAGGTCAATCCGCATACCAACAAATTTCTGCATCACAGACCCGCCCTCTTAGACCACAAAATAATTACTATACGAATGGATTCCAGATTACAGAGAGAGATGACACAAAGCGTCCTAATTCTGGCGTACCATACATTGCAACACCCGGAAGATTTTTGTCTGTTCAAGAAGCGAAAATCCACTTGAAGTATCCACGTTGGACCCCACCCGACTCACCAATCCCTGAGACTGAAGAAGAAGTATTGGAATGTGTACAACAGCTGATGGAGGCAATGTTGGATTCAAGCAACATCCAGGACAAACGTATGACGAAATTTCAGATGACACAATATTCGCAAGAAGACTTCGAGGCGAGGTGTTGGTTGGTCTATCATGGTATGGTGAAACTACATCAGAATGGTTGCACGCTTTTCCCGGGCCCGGATATGACAGAAAGGACGTCAACCGATCGCAACTACAGTTTTCAGACTCGTCTTGCCGAGCTATGCAAACTTCTCAAGCATTGGAAATGTGCTTGTCAAGACATCATGGATGGTGTGAAAATTGATCATTATATCGCCGCGCCAACCATGCACAACAAACGCAAACACATCAATAAAGTCGGTAATGATGAAAAGGCTGGTCATCTGAAGAAGGGCAAAGCTATTGCTAAGCAGGAGAAGGAACAGGAGAAACAGATTGCTAAGCATAAGGACGATGAGGATACAGAACGTCCTAGTAAGAAGAGAAAGACGGCGCCAACCAGTAAAGTGACGCGTGACAAAGCTTGCTCTCCTCCGGCTGGAATTGAAGATAATGGTGATAACACCGGCGATGCCAAATCTTTACCCCCCGCACATGCAGTTCTACCAACACCGACTGCGAACAATCGTGGCAGACAAGGTGTGAACAGGAATCAGAAGTTGCGCCCACAAACTTCTGGCCATCGTTCCCCCTTGAGTTCTCGTAGGAATTCTCCTGCAGTCCTTCAACCCATTGGAGTCAATGATCGCCAGTTCCAGCCAGGGACTCAATCTAGCTTCGCAACACTTGGTAGTGCTTATAATAGCCAGGGTGGAGATGGGCAGACCGCATTTGCCGCAACTATTTCTTCTTTCCCTCAAGGATGGCAAGAGAAGCGTATAAGTGTATACCGCGAACCAAACGTGCAGTTGGGTGCCACTGTACATCCTCAATATCCCCCTTCCCAAAATTCTTCCACATACTTTGGGCAGCAAGGTCCTTCTCAGCCTTACCTCCTCAATGATGCCGGCCTCTCTAGTCAGTTGCAAGATACTAACACGATTGCCACATCCGATCTATTCATTCCTTGCCAGCAGTTGCCCATGGATCAGGCTTTCACTAATTCTTGGGTGAATGCGGCCTCACCAATGCATCACAATCCCAACATGCATAATCAAATGTTGGGGAACACGAAAATCTTCAGTAACGGTAGGATCCAATCAGAAGAGGGAGGCGTCAGCAACCACTCCATCCTACATAATCAGATGTTGGGAAACACGAACAACGCCAGTAACAAGAGGAAACGCTCAAGTGACCTAGATGTCAGCAACCACCACAACCTACATAATCAGATGTCGGGAAATATGAACAACACTGGTAACAAGAGGAAACCCTCATACAACCAAAGTGTCACCAACCACCTCAACCTACATAATCAAATGCCGGGAAACACGAACAACGCCAATTACAACCGGAAATGCTCAAATGAGCAAGTTGTCAGCAATCACACCCGACTGCATAATCAGATGTCGGGAAACATTACCAATGCCAGTAACAAGAGGAAGCGCTCAAACGAGCAAGAGGATAGCAACTATGGTGCCCATTCATCTCCTCCTTTGATTTTGAATGATATCAATAATGATGACTCCGGCATCTTGATGGACGATCTAGCCGAGGACGGTTTTGGAGACGGGGCGAACGATGCAGTCTAAAGAATGTAACCATGGTAACCATGATCCCGCTTCAATTGCAAATAACACAACTCCAAAAACACCTCGCATAACGTCAGAAATTCAGGGTTAGAAGATTTCTACCGAGTAATATGACACGTAGCGTTAGAATCTTTCCTGACAAACAATCTGGCCACCCCTTGGCTTTGCCTACAAACATCATCGGTATTGGGGAAAACTTCATTCAGTATTATCAGAGACATCGTCTAATATTTTTGGAAGCGTATCTTGTATTATTCGAAAACATTCCTCGGTGTTATTGGAAGCATCCCTAATGTTATTGGAAGCATTTCCTGGTGTCCTTGGAAACACTCCCCCAGTGTTATTAAAAGCATTCCCTGGTGTCATTAGACACACCCACTGAGCTTATTGAAGCAATTGTTGGTGTTATTAGAGCCATCCTTGAATATCCCTCTCTTTCCTCACTCTGTTGGTTGTTTTAACGCTCCTATTTTGGACCCTTTAGTTGGAAAGCTTTTTGCTATTTCTTTTCTGTTCAGTATATCACTTGGCCTTGAGGCTAAAATTACAGCAACCATTTCGCAGCCCCCAAGTATTTGCTCTCTATCTCAAGAGAGGGACTACACGAGGCTGAGCGAATGGCTGTAGTTGAAGGCGCTATTCATGCACACGGTGGGGTCCTGTGTTCCTTCCACACTTTCATACATTGTATAATCGATGCTTGCTTTTGGGATTGTTTGGATGTATTTTGGTGCCCCGTTTTGCTGGAAAACTATAACCCAACTTCTTTAGGTTACAGAATATAGCAATGAAAATCTCGATTCTCTTCAAACAAAGTGATTCATTCAATGATAGATTAGCTAGATGTGTTCAAGTGAAAGACCTTGATCCACATAAAGAAGTGATCCTGAAATCTTGCAAATTTCGTTTTCTATGATACGTGTCTCTATCAAGACCTCGTTTAAATCGGACTCCGTACACACAGCTCGTTGTAGGTTTGCTTCGTGATCCTAGAGAAATTCTATATCACACAGAGGACAGCAGCCATAATTGAAGTGATACAACGCTAAATGCTAAGCTAACAATGGTTGTTAAAAACCTTGAAGAACATCATAATATAGTTTGGTATCTAATGCGAGCAGCAATGAAAACTATGTCTATAATGCATCTTCCAATCCACTTATTATTTTCTACTTCGGGCCTTGACTTTGGCAACCAGTTTCTGCAGATCATCAGCATCTCCGACCTCCTTGTTGATTGATCGCTTGACCGCTCCTTTCGCCACTCGGCCAGGTTTGGGGTCAGATTCTCTTTCCTTCCTTTTTCTACGACCTTCCTCTAGTAGTGCTTTCATCCCTTCAGTGCCCAAGAACCTAGGATTCGTCGGATCAATAGCAAATTCATGGCTCTCAAATACGCCCCTAAACCGAGGGTCGTTGACATCCATCTGGAAGTCATCTCTTTTAGCTTTCTCAACTGCGTTCTTCCTTTTCTTCCCCCCCTTGTCCCTTTTCCTTTCCTTCTCGGCCTTGGCAATCTCGATCATGTCGAAGTGCTGCATACTCCCTTGGTCTTTGTCCTCGTCCATCATCAATAGCTCTAACTTAGCACGCTTCGACGCATTCACCCTTTCTTCTGCCTCCCGCTCAGTGCGCTTTCGAGCTTTCGCGTCGCGTCGCGCTTTTTTAGCTTCTGTAGCAGTATGAGCAGCCGGGTCGAGGAAGAACGGATCATTGAAGGGGTCTTCACTCTCCATTACGTTACTCTTAGCGTTATCGGAAACTTTTGGAACCTCAATAGCTGTAGATGCTGCTTCTACTGGTTCTTCATCGAGTCGTTTAGCTTTGGCCTTTTCTTTTCGTTTTGCTTTCCGTTCCTTTTCTTTCCGAATGTACTTCTCCATAGTGGTCTCTTCTGTTATAGGCTCATTTTCGAATACAGAATTATTAGACGGCTTGCTTGAAAGTCCGGACGTGAACGTGATCTGCATATTCCCCACAGGTCCATCATCTTTTTGTTTTGATGATTTGGCTGGCTCCACGGAAAGGCCGAGGGCTGAGCGAAGGGCAGCGGCTTTGGCACTCTTATTTGACATTCTCGAAAAATTTGCTTCTGAATCCTCTACTTCCCTTTCTATCTCTTCGTCGGAGAAGCCAGCAAAATCTGACGAGGAATTATCGCTACCGATGTACGCCAGCAAGTCATTCTCTTCTAGTTCCCCTCGGCTGAAGGCACGTTTTTGTACCTCTTTCCTCTGGGTGTCGTCGGCATCCCAAGTGAGCTTAACCTTACTCCGCGTTAGGGCATCAGTAACAAAATCATTAGGTCTATAGCCGTCAGGTACGCTCTCACACTCGTCCCGGGGGTTTTCATCAAACTTCACGGAATCAGGGATGAATCTAAGGTCGAAGAAGTTAGCAGATGAGAGGTACTCGCGACCGTCCATAGCGTCGTAAAGGTGTTTAGCAGTGTTCATGTCTGAGCATGAGAGAACTGCGTAATAGTATCGAAGACGAGTAAGCTGATAATTGCGCAAAGCAGCTGAATTAAAATCTGCGCCGTCGTCTTCTTGGATGAGACGTTTCTTGATCTTCTCTTCATTGTCGGATTCTGAACCATCGTCTGCTGATGCCTCAGAGATAGGTCCATCTTCATGGGTAGTGGACGTAAATATTTCACGGGGCGGTCCTTCTAACTCTTCCCGCTCCAACCTCTCACGTCCATACTCACTAGGGTATACTGTAACTTTCAATATTCGACCCTCAGGGGGTGCAAAACTAGACGCGACCGCCATTAGATCCATGGCACGTATATTATCCCAGTCCAAGTTTACTGCCGCTAAGCGTGACGATACGTCTCCGGTGGGAACCTGCGCCTCTTCAACATTGAGGAATTCTTCCCCAGGATCTTCAAGATCCTCATCTTCCTCTTCCGATTCGCTCTGACTACTTGACGAGGAGGTATCGAAACCCCCGTCTCTCGCTAGATTGTACTTGTTGTCCAACCTATTTAATTCCCTCGCGACCTCATCATCATCATCGGCGCTACTTTCCCCTTCGTCCTCATCATCTTCCTCGTCCGTCAATTCCTCCTTATACAGCCTTCGTAGCTTCTCTTTCCCCGCATCACGTTTTACTTCCCGTCCGTATCGGTCTACTGGAGCTTGCCGAGAGAATTCATCATCGCGTAACATGCGCGAGAAACGCTTGTCGAGTTTAACATGGGTATGCTTTTTGGATGGAAGGCGATATCGAGGGTCGGTGTGGATGTTGGAGAACCGCGGGTCGGATACTCGTTTATTTGGAGGCCCCATTTGCAAATTTAGGTTCTTCGAAGATTGTAAGGTAAACTGTTCTGAAAGATATTGATTAGTTCAGGTTCAGACGTCCTGCGCACAAAAAAATAAGTGTTTGAGCTTGGACATATCTTATCGATAAGAAGCTTTTAGTGTTTCTACTTTCTACTTTCCACTGCGGGAAAGCGGGAAAGAGATCGTGTGCCTACAATGGAATAAAGCACTAATTTATATCTTCAACAACTCATCTTCATATATCCATCTATTATCTGGCAGAACCAAATTTCCAATTCTATTTCTAAATCTCTTTAATACCTTTGAACTGCTTCGCACTACCCATGACTTGGCAAAACTTTGTAAAGTGAGTTCATAAAGTTCTCCACCCCTACGACTCCGACATATTGTGGCATAACAGCTCTCAATTGACGTTCATAGCCGACGAAATGTATCCATCTTTGTTCTCCTTTCACTAGGAGGTTCTTACGCCATTTTGAAAGCGCGTACGCTCTCCGAGAAGAGGAAGCAGCGGTTGCAGCGCGATTATTCGGTGCATACCTCCCGATCCGGTCAGTTAACCCCCAAATTACCTCGAACGGATTCCACCAGACCACACTATAACTGTCCTTGTATCTTGCTGATGGGACTCGGTGCGTAGGAGGTGGCATTTGACTTGGATGCTCTCTTCAAATTGACTGAAGTATCCCTCGGCCTCTCTATTTCTCCTTACTCTTTACGGCTACATCTCGATATGATGGTAATTTGGACGGCGCAGGCAACAAAGCATAGTGATAATAACTTCTTTTGTTCAAAAAATGGCGTATAATGGGGTGCTAAAGCATTCGCGGGCGTTCTATTTTTTTTTCGGGTGGGTCATTTTGTTGGCTATCAGATCATGACTTTTTGAACATTGACATTATATTCATCATCAGGCACTACCCTCACTAGGCTTTTCCAGTTGTCCATTATTCTTAACATTGTTTCTCTGTTCACTCTGTACGAATCTTCCTAATATGCAAGATTCGTCTAGTTCCCGTACTCCTTCACTCGTTCGGCATACCGCCGATTTCACAACGTCATGATCGACAGTGAGCGACACACATGTGTCTACCTTGAGATTCCAGCACTACCATACCTTACAAGTTATCTTCCGTATGCAAGAGGGAGAAAGACATTTGACTTGCGGTAACTTGAACATTGCCCCTCTTAACATACTCTCATTGTCAGTGTACTATATGATCCCCGTGGACGGCCCACTTCCCTTTTTCCAGGACTTCAACCTCATATTCTTTGAATTTTACTGACCTTCGCACCACCATAATGCCTGTCTACGAGATCCACCACTGTATTGACATATCAGATTCTCAGAAGGACCAACTAGCAGAAGCTATCACCAAGCTCCATAGCTCGCGTTTCACAACCCCATCGCTCTTTGTTAACGTTCGCTTTCACGACTCATCCTCAATACCGCATTATGTAGCAGGAAAAAGGGTATGTACACCTACCTTTCGTACCAATTTTTATCCGTAGCCCACCAGCCGGTTCGGAATCGAAGCTCACATAAACTCACATACAGAAATCGTTCAACATCATAATTGTCCATCTCCGGCCCGGTCCAGACCGGCCTCGCTCCGCGCTTGACGCTCTCACAAACTTCCTCACAGATCTCTGGAACACCATCATGTCGCCCTCCTCCACCTCCGAGAAGCTTCACACTACTTTCCTTCTCAACACCATCGCCGGCGGTCAGGAAGCGGGTTTTCTTCTTCCTGAAGCGGGAAATGATGTTGAGTGGGTGAAGGATAACTTGGCTGAATTTGAGAAAAGAGCGGGGGAAAAAGAGGAAGATATTGCAGACTTACTAGATGAAGTGAAAAAACGCAAGGTGTTTGGTCTCGGATGAGAAAGGAAGGGAGGTATGGCATCTACAAATATTGTGAGGAGGTATGAAGACGACTATCTAGGATACGAGGGGGATGGAATGGGCTTGGATATTGAATAGGGGCCAAAGAGAAGATTATAATGATGTATACTAATACCAAGTGGTGTATTGACCATGGACTGGCTACTGAGAACATTTCTTCATCAGACATTACTCTCTTGAGTAGGAGGAACAGAATCATTATTGTTGAAGGTGTTGAAGTACTCACATATCGCACAAAGGAAAGAATGATTTACAACTAGCATACATTGCAGGCGGCTTAGATCGGAAAAGTGCGGTATAGAGTTATTTCCCGAATAGCTTTACCGAAACTGGGGACATGGACATCAGTGTTTCCACAACTGCCAAACCAACGGTCGGTTAGCTCAGTTGGTTAGAGCGTAAGTTAAATTGTCCATCCCACATATTATAACGTCTAACATATCACCAGGTGGTGCTAATATCAATTGATATGATACGCCAAGGTCGCGAGTTCGACCCTCGTACTGACCATTCACTTTTGCACTTTTATTTTTAACTTTAGGCGACTAAGTATATTATAATGTTGTCGGCGCTCTACTATTTTGCTCTCTAGGTGTACCTATCAGAAATTTAGAGCTCACTAAGTATAGTTATATTTTTGAGATGCTATTTATTCTAGCTTAGCTATAGGGAACACGGTCCCGTTAGAAACAAGGTAATTATAGCACCTGTCTTCTTTCTTATATGTTCACAAGTCTATCCCTTCCACTCATGTAGACATTAACATCTGTAAACGACCATGTTCCATCTCTCCCCACCTAAGGAAGTATGCAGGATACCGACAGCGCTTAATCTAGGTTGAGGCAGAAGGACCTTCAATCTTGTGAATGCACATGTAAATTCGAACTCTGGAAGGCCGCATCGCGAGATAGATACTGGCGAATAAGATACTGTAGGGATCCGAAATGCTCTTGTATGATGCTAACTCAAACCGAGTAGTTTGATGAACTATGCCTCTATGATCGTTAGGGAAACCTTTTTTTTAAGACATAATTGGCTTCCACTATAATTTGAAAGATAACATGAGTCAAATTGCTGTGATTTGAGTGACTTCTTGAATGACTATAGCTTAGAAACCCAGAAAACGTAAGTACCTTAACTGTATAAAAAAGTACCCGGTATCTAGTCTAACTCATAGATGGAAATAATGTAAACTTGAAACGGATATTGAAGGACTGGAAAAAGAAGCTGGTAAGCAAATTATAAATAACTACGATAGTGCTACCCGACCCGGGTTTCTTTATTACCTTAGTATATAGACTATTAAGGCGATGGACAAGCTTTCTAAGGAGTACTTTCAGATTCCGATAGCGTTATGATCGATCGATTATTAGGGTGAAAATTTATAATTTTCACTCTTACCTTATGTACTGATGAAAAGGGGTGTTTATACTTAAGAGTAAAAAGAAACTGAGAACAAAAAGTTAAGCACAAGAAAATGGGCAAAAAGAAAATTTGAGGATTATGGTCAATACGAGGGTCGAACTCGCGACCTTGGCGTATCATATCTACTGATATTAGCACCACGCTCTAACCAACTGAGCTAATCGACCGATGATTATAATAACTTAGCAAATCTAAATACTTAACGAGCGCAAAATATTATGCATTGCAGCCCCTTCAAACTACTAGCTAAGGCGCTAGTCTTGGAGCTATAAGGTAAGCTACCTTAGCTTGAGCTAAGGCGACCTTCAACATCCCTGCTCCAACCTCGAGCCTTGGCAAAAACTTTCTCGAGAGAACGATCTTGGACGATTGACGTGCAGGGAATAGTTACAGTATGTGCACGCAAAAGAGAGTCTCCAACTAAGTGATCAGTTATCGGCGACCACTATGGCCAGGAAGAAAAGATCATCTCGATCCGATATTTCTGCTACAAGTGCCGCCGAGTCATCATCGAGTCCTATGCCGCCCATAGTCACATCGAAAGCTTTAGACCCGCCTGTCTCTGGCAAGACATTCCAAAATACGACCAAGACACCACCTTCCACTTCGGCACTGATAATATGTCGCAACAAGTAGGTATTTATCGAGGCATGTCTTTGATATCATTACTCATTACCTGCACTCTTCGCACTTCTGTCAACTTGCGAACTCTATATTAACAGACTCCGGTTTCTAGACACTGGCGTTACATATCTTCGTTCCATGGACCTTGGCTACAACTACCACCGGAAGTTCTCGAAAGTCTTGCCCATAGCAATTACATATCCCCGCGACCACATCCCATAGACCCTGCTGTCTTCTATGACCTTGTCAAGATTCGTAAAGCTGTAGATGAAGCGACGAACCTGGCTGTACGCGCTACCAGTGGCCTTACCTCTGCAGCTCTAAGCAACTCCCTCAATGCAGGAAACGGCATACTTGGAGGTGCTGCAGCCCTGGGATTAGGGTATGGTGGAGGTGGGGGCAATGCGAAATTGAGTAGAGAACGTAAACATAGGATGCGAGAACTGGCGACGCAAAAGTTATCCCAAGCATACCATCTCGATGAAATAGCTGCGAGTGTGGCAACAATGCAGTCAGCGTCAACTTTAGAGGATGTTGCACAATATGTGCTAGAACGGAGTAGTGCAGATAGTGATGCGAAATACGTTCATTTTTTTCATGAAAAGATTCCAAGCAGGATGATGGCGCAGAATACACCCTTGGATCCACTGAACGAAATAATAGCTGAACGACCCACTGATGGAGCTCCGCTCAGGACAAGAGCCCTCACCAGAATGTTCAAGAACGATTATGCTAATGCCGCAAAAGACTTAACGGAGAGCCTGGCGGTTTGTCGATATTGGATGGCGCAGCACAAAGCAGGCAAGAATCAACTGGTACTTGCCAGGACAGTAAAGGGGGAAGTGGAGAAAAGGAGTTTCGGCAGAGACTGGAGGCAAGAAGTCAAGCTAGAGGAGGAAGATCAGCCAAGCAGTTTGGAGGCCCAATTATTGTTCCATCGGGCTGGTACGTATTTCGCCATCGCCTGTCAGCATATTCACTCTGCATTGGACGGATTGGAGAAGGCAGGAGGACCTGGACTGAATGGAGAGAATAATATCGTGTCTGGGGGTGACAGTCTGAAGACGCCACAATTAAGTGCCGAAGAGATAGAGGCTCATCAGAGACGGCTTGAAGAGCGAAAGATTGTCAAAACGAATGCAAAGAGGGCTATTCGAGATTACATTTCCTTCCTCTCTCATTTTGACTACACATCGGGCTTTCCGACCGAACTCGCGGAAGAATTCCTCCGCCGCGCAAATGTTGCCGCCAATGGTTCTGAAGAGACTCATCATATCTCTTCGCCTGTGCTTGGATCTTCTTCTCAGTCAAATGGTAGTTTATCAGATGCATTAGTCCCACACAGGGAACACCACCAGGAAAGACGTTCTGCGCCCAACTGGGCACAACTTCCACCTCCGCAGATATACCAGCTCTCTTCGCTTTTCTCACCGAACCCTCCCCCTAACCTACCACCTTATCCTTCAGACTCAACTACCTTATATAAAACTGCGCCACAGTCTCAGTCCAATTCGCCGTCTGCGACAACCATGTTTGCCGACCCTCATGAAGCGATCACATATCATCCTCTTTTGACAGATGCTTTACATTCTCTACTTTTGTGCCATGCGCTTCTGCAGACATCTCCCAAGGAACTTCTTCGCCACGCCCACAATGCAGCTCGCCTCGCTCGGGTTTGTGACGGTTACCCAATTTTCCTTGCCGCTCGGTCGCCTAGTCGTAGCGACTGGATGGAAGTACTTCGAAGAGCGCACAATTGGATCGGCTTGTCCCAATCGTGGGAACAATTGTGTAAGCCTGCTCCGTTACCAGGTCAGAAAGAAGGAGCGGAGAGGACTGAAACAGAAGAACAAAAGAGGGAAAGGATGAAACATGAAGCGATCCTTGAAGCTCTAGCTGATGATCGTGTTGTGGATGAAGAGAGTTTCCAGAAGGCTGTAAGAGCTAGAGAGAGAAGAGCAATGGAAGATGAAGAAGAAAGTAGAAACGCTAGCAGAAGTCCTAGGACTGACTCAGCCTCCCTTAACGGTAATCATACCAATGGAAACAGTAGTCCAGCAGATAGAGATCCGCCGCGAAGATGGGCTCAGGAAGATGGGAAAGAGTACCCAATATCTACAGAACGAGCGGAAGCGATTGCAAGATGGGTTAAGGAAGCGCCTTTGGTCATGGAAGGCGTCAAGAGAAAGGGTAAGAAAGGTGTGAAGGGAAAGAAGAAAGCAGGTTTAGAAGAAAGTGTAGACACATTCAGCGTTGAAGACCTAGGAGAAGTAGAGGAGCTTGATTAGCAGGTTGTAAGACTAGGGGTGTCCATATATTAGAGAACACGATTTGAGTACTATGATGAGCGATCGATCAGAGTTCACGGCATTTGTCCTAGTGGACATGGTGTGGTAAAGAAAGCAGTAGGCACATGTATAGCATAATTTCTTGTATTCCAGGACTAGATAGTACGTATGTCTTAATACTGACTGCTCCGTGCATGGGTAAAGGGTACCTTTGTACCGTAAAGGGGCTGTCAGGGGTTAGGGCATCGTACTTCCACTTCCGGGGAGATGCCGACACCAAAACTTTTTGAGCCAGCGCTCTCCAACACTGAGCATCTTAAACCTTATTAGAACTACCAATGTGTGGCATCTTCTTTTCTCTCAGTTCTTCCGATTTTATTGTCCCCAGTCCTCAAACCTTGAGACGACTACAGAGTAGAGGCCCCGATTCAACGCGTGAACATCGTGTTGAAATCCAAACTTTAGGCTTTACCCAGTCAGGGACCTTTTACCTATGCTTCGTGTCCACTGTTCTCTCCCTTCGAGGTGAGAATATCGTAGCTCAACCTCTGGTTGATGACGCTACAGGCTCTGTTCTCTGTTGGAATGGAGAGGCGTGGAAGGTAAATGGGAGCCCCATCGATGGAAATGATTCCAAGGCCGTCTTTGATCTTCTGCTCCAAGTATCCGCCACAACGAAGGCTCTATCACCAGATGGTAACTCTGGACCTGCCTCTAAAAATATTCTCGATGCTATTTCCAGCATAGCCGGACCTTATGCTTTTGTCTTTTATGATGCTCCCTTCAGAAGGATACTCTATGGTAGAGATTGCCTTGGGAGACGATCCTTGCTCTTCAGAGCTGACAGGACAGACGAAATCACTCTCTGTAGCATTGCTGATATTCCTACTACTAGAGGGTCATGGCATGAAGTTGAAGCAGATGGACTTTACGTATTAGGTTTGAATGATACTCAACTGTCCTACAGATTCGAAGATCAGAAAAACCCACGGTCAATATGTCCATGTCATGTGCCTTATCGTTCCTCGCCTTCGCGAGATGGGTCAAAACTCGAACTGGTTCGTCTCATCTGTACCTCGCTCCAGCCTTGTGATAGTCTCACACTCATTCTAGACGCTACCATTCGGACCATTGAACAAGATTACCAGTGGAAAGATACTTAATTTAAATACAGATTCGCCCGCTATTTCTGCGCTATGCCATCATCTACGAGAGTCACTAGCTGATCGCATTTACAATGTGCAGCCTATTTCTAACAACTCAACTGATCCACTAACTCAATCTCACCCAAAAATAGCAATTCTGTTCTCGGGAGGACTTGATTGTACAATATTAGCTCGCATATCGCACGATTTATTACCCACGGAAGAAATTATCGATCTCCTCAACGTGGCTTTCGAAAATCCTCGAATACACAGTAAAAGGATGCAGGACACTGTAAGCTCATGTATTTATGAACTTTGCCCAGATAGAGCTACGGGGCGAGCATCGTTTGAAGAGTTGCGAAAGGTCTGTCCGCAAAGAAAGTGGCGCTTTGTTGAGATCAACGTTGCTTATGAGGAAACTCTTGCGCACCGTCAACAGGTGATTGAGCTAATGCACCCTCATAACACGGAGATGGATCTTTCTATTGCCCTCGCTCTCTACTTTGCTTCGAGAGGCAGAGGAATCCTTGAAGGTACTTCCTACGAAACACCCGCCCGTGTACTCCTTTCAGGGCTTGGAGCAGACGAGCTCTTTGGCGGATACCAACGCCATGCTACTGCATTTGCTCGTAGTGGCTACACAGGCTTGATCGATGAAATTGAACTCGACATCAACCGATTAGGAAAGCGTAACCTTGGACGTGATGATCGAGTTATATCTCACTGGGGCAAGGAAGTTAGGTTCCCATACCTGGCTGAAAAACTGCTCTCCTGGGCTCTTTCTATACCTGTTTGGGAGAAATGTGATTTTGCAGATTCAGATCTTCAAGGGAGCGGTTCTAATACTGGAGTAGAAGCTGGAAAGAGGATTCTACGCTTATTAGCAGTGAAGTTGAACATGGTTCAGGTCGCAAAAGAAAAGAAACGAGCGGTTAGTGACCCATGAATTTTTAGTTTTACAATAATTCCTGACTGCTGCATTCAGATTCAATTCGGTGCTAGGACGGCAAAAATGCAAATAGGGAAGACAAGGGGCTCCCAACCCATATGTTAAAATTGTAGGTTTTCGCCGTTTCTTTGCAAATATCGATGAGATGTCCCATGGCTATGATGACTGGGACCTCGGTCCCAGCAGATACTTGGTAGAGCAGATTATCAGGTCATACGTACACCAACTTATGCTTGTTCTGCGTTTTCGAGGGACTAACACCTCGTTAACCGCTCAACGTAACTTGTGTTACGCAAGTAGATTCTATATCTGTGGCCTCTAAAAGGGAAGTCTGAGCCACATCCTTCGAATTTTTACCTTAGTTTCCAAATTCCTCGCAAGTAGTGCTGACGATTAACTTTGATCTAGAAGGATTACTCCGGGAGACTACCTACGTCTGCTTGTTTCTAGGTTCGGAACTATCCAGTCGAACTTGATCTTCTTCACTTTCTCGGTGTATTCTCCTTTGTACCGGCCGCGCCATCAAAGACCTTTGCAATTGTTAGGGGATATCATCTACTTTGAATACTGCGATAACCTGAGTCCTGTATGCTCTGATTTCTGTCCGTCTGCGATTCCCGTCCTTCTCGGCTTCAGGGCCGGGATCATCTTGTGTGTCGGATGTGTAGCACCCTAGCGAAATTAATTGAAACATGGCTCGAGCATCCAGTTCAAGGCCTCAAAGGCTAATTCGTACATGTTCTATGGGATTTCCGTGGGATACATGCTTCAATTCTAAGTCTGATCAATACTACATTTGAGTTATGAACATATTGAGTTAGTTATCGGCAAGGACGTTATATAATCAAGTACAACCTTTTTTTTCCAAGTATCCATGAGGACTATATGGAGGCTCTTGGCGCAGGACTGTATTTTTTGTAAACGTCTCGAGAAAGACGTCCGTATCTTCGCCCTTT
>MU006119.1:92836-170195 GCA_010093705.1 Patellaria atrata CBS 101060
TATTTGATCTGTTTTGCAATATGAAAGAAAATCTCTTCCCTCCATCCTGCAGTTATATCTTATACCAGTTTTAGCCATACATATTTCCTTATTTTACTAGGGCTTATAGCCCTATTGTATTTCCCTCTCCTGCCTTGCAGTTGAGTTTTTGGTCTGTTGTGGGTTGTATCTGGTGGGGTTTTAGTTGCAAGAAAGTGATCTTGGCACGGTGAAAACTCTGCCAATCTGGCTAAGCAGTGTGCGAAGTTTTCTTCAGCGCCCACTATCAACAGCGCAATGCTGTATACCAGTATTGGACATGATCCTGATAAGCAGCTTGATCTAGAGATCAAAATGATACCAAAACCAACCCCCATATAACAATATAGGTGGGATCATGATTTTGATGTTGCTTTTTCAAGTACAACCTATTTGTACCAAAGTACCCAAATTCCTGCCCCGCTCCCCTTTACTACCGTAGCCCTCCCTCACCTGAACAAGAAATTTTCAGTTCTCTCAATATCTAATCATCACTAAGAAATCGATGAATCTACTTGACTGGCCTCTGTTGCATATACGGTTGTTCACACCGCGGCTTTCTACGCTTTATAGTATGTTACAGCCATCAGCTTGATGGATTTACGTCTTATTCCAATCAGGTAGCTTGACCGTACGACGTCTGTCTAACGCCTATTAAAGTCCCTAAATGGCCTCAATATAAAAGATGGGGCACACTGAACTCGAAGAGGATACACGGTCGATACGCTTACTGCGTTTGAAAGCCACGACAGACCTTCTTAACTGATTGTCCCGAAACTCAAGGGAATATCTACTGCGAACTGAAAATTAGCAGATCATCCGCCCAACCACCTTACATTGTTCTCTCGTATACATGGGGAGATCCAAATGTCACTGAGAATAAATATCTAGATTCCAAAGAGCTACACGTGACCACTAAGCTTAGATTAGTTTTATCTCATCTCCGGCAAGATGAAGGAGATCTACTTTTGTGGATTGACGCTCTCTGTATCAATCAAAAGGATGTAAGAGAAAAGACTTCGCAAGTCGCTATGATGAGAGAGATATATTCTGAAGCAACAAAAGTAGTGGGATAGTTAGGAGAGGAGTTGCCTGGTACAATGAACGCCGTCATGATGATCAAGAACATTGGCACCTGGATGTGTCAAGAAGGAATCTTTGGTGCAATAATGGCGATGTGGGGTTCATGTGGCGGCGAAGAGATAGATGAGAAGATGTTTTCTAAGCTAAAGGCGAAGGGCAAGCAGTTTGAAGATTATATGTTACCACTTCAGGCATACCAGGAGCTCTAATCCCGAGATTACTGGCAACGAGCGTGGATACGACAGAAATTTTCCAGGGCTGAGACCGTAGAAATTCTTATTGGCCATCTTAATATCTCGTTCGAGCATCTCCATGCGACTATCTTGTTCCTAACTCGGTTCCAAGTAGACCACATCAACTACTTTAGTAGAAGGTTCTGAGCACGGATGGAGCACCCGAACGGATCAGGAATTACATCAAGATGCTTATATTCCCTTCATAGCTTCTCGTTGCAGATTTGTGCAGGCTATTCCAACCATATTCGAATTCTGGCTGGCGTGATTCATTGTACAAACACTTGGCCGTTGCTTTCGTACCATCGCCGCGTAATCGGGCCATAGCAGCCACAGATCCACGAGATCGGATATGCTCTATACTAGAACTTGCCTCTGACGTTGCCGAACTACAGATCGAACCAAATTATTCTCTGTCCTGTACCGAAACATATATAACAGGAGCTTTTAAAATAATGCACCAAGGGCATCTAGACTTGATGGTCTACTGCCAGAATCTCGAGCCGGATAAGAGCATAGGTAAAGAACTTAGGCCTGATTACACGAAGGAGTATTTACCAAATCTGTCGTTATGGGTTCTTGACCGGCTGCTTCCAATGCGATGCCCTTGTGGTGGATACCCTTTCGAGTCGAGTTTTAAGGTCTCGGGCCCAATTGCTCTAATGTCAGTAGCGCCTTTAACCTTAATAGAAATGGAACTCTCTGTGTAAAAGGTTATTTTATCGACGAAATCAGTGAGCTTGGCAGCTCCTGGACAGGACCAAGGGATGGGAAACCGGACATATTGAAAGCACGGATTTTCTTCCAGAGATCAGGGGCTTTTGTAGAAGTCGGAAACCACGAGCGCAGGAATTGATGCAACGAAAGGAGATGCTGAAACTGCTAAGTACCGTTTGCCCATAGCAGACCAAACGATAAATATACAGGGGGGAATTATTAACCGAGCCACACCGGATATCTGGAATCCGGGGTACGAGTTTCTGAGATGTGTCAGTGAAGGAGAGCAAAAACCGTTGGATTATCATGCCAGTTTACATTATGTGACTATGATAGGGTACCTTCATTCTTGGAGACCATTCCTCTTGTCTAAAGGCTACGTAGGTCTCGGTCCCGATCGATTGGAATTAGGAGATGTGGTTTGTATCTTTGCCGGTGCGAAATTTCCATATGTCTGAGAGCTCAGAGTGGCGGGAAGCATGTTTTGGTTGGTGGTAAGTGAGAACGCTGCAAAGTTTAATACATTGCGTATACAGAAAACTTACCTGAAAATAAGAAGCATACGTCCCACGAGATAATGTACGGGGAGTACCTACGCACAAATCGAGAGATGCGAACATTCGAAATTAGGTTAACGGAGCCTATATAGAGAATCCATTTGTAACGGTACTTTTATATGCACCTTCACAACACAGGAGAGGAACAACTAACAAGGAACAGTTAGGTTATATCCAGATAAAGAATATGCATTTCCACCCTATATATACCCATGCAAGCTACTGTAGGGTTTGCGTCTATTCTTAACACCCCAAAGAATATACTCACCCGATAAATATATTCAACGAAGTGGTTAAGGAGCTCTTCATCTTGAGACTAGTTTATTGCTGTCATGTAAACCTCATTCTGTAGGTATACGGTAATAATAGGGCTTTCTATTTGATCCCGCCTTTTGGTTACTTTCCTCGCTCATCTTTGGGTCTTCCTACGTACACGTAGAATCAATCCTTAAGTTTGCGGTACGGCTTCTTTGAAAATGTTGTCCGAAGTAGATAGAATACGTCTTGTCCTTCTAGAACAAAACATGTTGTTGATTTCTTCAATTTTCTTCAATTCATGTGAGCACTGGCATCGTTCCATCTCACCAACGATCTCTATAGTACTCTCTTCGCTCTTTAACTCCTCATAGTGAATAATGTGTAGGTATGTTCAATGCAAGCATCGCAAATACCACTGTCATACCACTCACGGAGATGCGCTCTAAAGGTATTCTGGAAAGTAGCACGAGCAAGGTCAACCGTAACACGATCTTCCATAGTATGAGATATTTGTGCTGCGGATTGCGCATCTTGGGCTTGGGCCTTTGCTGCTTTGTTAAAGTACTATTCTCTTTCTAGCCTTGTCCATCGCCAGAGTTGTACGCTTAATAAAAAGACGCTGAAAGGTCAGACCGATCCATTTCCTGTACCGTGGAGGTGGACTGAAGAAAAATTCCTTACACACATGGAAGATTGGAGTAAAAGTTTAGCACCAGCGTACAATTCAGACCGCAACAACTTAAAAGAAAATTAGCGTATGGGTTCACTGAATTATCGAAATCATATAATAAATTGGATTGTCAAAGTCCTCAGTATTTGGGTAGAGACTGCTGGTGACACTGGAAAATGCAGGTATCCGAGACGTTGCACTAATCACTAACTCATCGTTGGTAATACCGTGATATTTGAAAAGTTCGCCGCTCCAAAAGGATATTCGGGCTTATAGAACGGGTTGTTGGATCTCGCAGGGGGACTTCGGGCATCAAACCGAGATATTACGGCTATCATACTTTGGCCATGTGACTTGATAGTGCAAGGAAAGATCCTTCTCGGTCAATATCCTTATTTCTACGCTCTTATAAGAAGTGGTACCGGTACGCGAGTATTCCAATCCATCTTTCCTCAACTCACATTTGCCCATAACATCTTATTACCATCGTCGGACTTCGTACTCCAGAATTCAAACTCGTCGAAAAGTCTCAAGAAACACCTTTGAGGAATCACCATGACTTCAGAGAAGGGTACACCTAAAGTCATGGCCCCGAACCACCCAGTTGTCCGGGCTTACACTCGTCCGACTCGCGGGTTTCTGGCTCTTTTGCCACACAAGTTCGTACCGTACGCTGAACTGATGCGTGTCGAAAAGCCTGCTGGGTTTTTCACCGCGCTGTGGCCTCACATGTTCGGAACTTTGTATGCTGCGTGCATCATCAATTCACCCTTTCACGACCTACTTATGGCAAATACCATCCTGTTCTTCGGCTCGTTTTTCCTACGCAGCGGCGCGTGTACTTGGAATGATACTGTTGACGCTCCCTTCGATCGTCAGGTTTCTCGAACTCGTAATCGTCCCATTGCCCGTCGTGCAGTTGGATCGGCTGATGCAATCGTCTTCGCTGCACTCCAAGGAATGATATGTCTTGTGTTGCTTCTCGAGTTGCCCGATCACTGCTTCTGGTATGCTATACCGTCAGTAATAGGTCTAATCTTCTACCCCTTTGCCAAACGCGTCATGGATGTACCACAGCTGGTACTTGCCCTTACCTGTGGTTGGGGAATTCTCATTGGTATAACAGCAATGGGTATGGATCCCGTTGGTGACGCGATCGCTATTATTTCTCATAAATCAGCCCCAGGTGCCGCTCCGAGTGCGGTGCAACTAGCGAACGCGCTTACTCTCCCGATCTCTTGTTTTTGCCTCTACCTCGCCAATGTCTCCTGGACCTTGATATACGATACCGTCTACGGCCACCAAGATAGCACTGAGGATGCCGCCGCGGGAGTTAAGTCAATTGTCCTGACATTGAGTAATAATACGAAGCCTTTACTTGCTATCCTCACTGCTATACAGACACTTCTGTTCTCGATCGCTGGCTGGGGAGCGGACTTTGGCTTTCCCTACTTCGCTGGAGCTGTTGTCGCCATGGCAGTGAGCCTTGTCATCATGATCTTAAAAGTGGATACCGCGGATAAGCGCAGCTGCGGATTTTGGTTCCAACGAGGTGTGTACACCACTGGCACGTTAATTCTTTTTGGTTTCGCCGGAGAGTATGCCAGGAAAGCTCTGTAGGAGATTGGGGTATAGCGGGTTTATATGGCATATCGAGAGGTGGTGTGAGGCTAGTAGGGGAAGCCATGGTTCTCTTACCCTGCTCTTTAGACGCGGCTCTTTTCACAGCTTCGGTTGACTCTGTAAGTTACACTGATGGTGCGTTGTGCTTTATACCGAGTCTTCCTCGTACGGAGTTACCTTTGTATGACACATCTAGGAATTATTTTGCGTTATTCTGCTTTGCTGCGTAATGCTTGAAGTAGTCAAACTCCCTAAGACCAATGTAGTATCTTAATTCCAGCATCAAGAGCCTACTATAATCACTATCACGGCACATGCTCTACTGAAGATGCATGGTATGACTACAGTACCTAGAGTAGGCTTATTCTTCACATTACTCTCTATGAATACGCATGCTCAACACGCGTCCACATGCTCCCAAGAGTATAGAGAGTGATTGGTGGCTGACTGTAGGGACAAATGAACGAAAGAAACAGCTGAGAGATCAAATCGACAGAAGGGGTAATGCGCAAAGAAAACCAGTCCTCAAACTCGAGGTGCGTAATAAAATTTGGATGAACAATATTCAATGGACTCTAGATATAGACTTATGATGGAGAACTGATACGCGGAAATGGGACCGCTGGCAATTGAGGGAATTGAGTGATTTAGATGTGGATACTGCAAATCCTAGATACCATTAATATGGCGGACGTTTTTGATACTGTGTACTGTACCTCAGAGGTAGGCGTCGCTGCCCTCAGCTACTGGATCACCAGCGCCGGAATATACGCTAGACAATAAGGTACAGAGTATACCTAAGTGGAATGACAGCATGCACTCCGCCTAAACAAAAATTTGATGGTAATTGATGATGTACGGACGCTCGGAGCCTGATTGGACTGTACTGTACCACATGTGGTGGCTTGACTTGTGAATTAACTAACTCTTAAGAAGTTTGCAAAGCTTGATAACACCATATTATAGACCTCCCACCGTCTGGCCTGAAAGACTGTGGACAATTGCACAAGGTGTACCTCCGTACCGTAGAGGGTAGAACTAAAGATGTGATGAAGGGGACGGGAGCTAGAAGAAGCTTTGCCAAGATAGTTGATTTATCCGTAGTTCTCCCGGCACTTCTTCTCTCATCTTCATCTCTACCTAAGATAGTTTACGTACATTTACAAGTAAAAGTGTGTTTCTGAAACAAGGGAACTATTTGCGGAGTACAAAAAGCGGCTTAGCAAAAGGATACAACGTATCATGCAGCTTTTTGACCTCCTGATTGATGTCTTTCGCACCTTACTCGACTTTACGATTTTGGCCATTGGCTATCGCGAAGCTTACTGCAAATTGAGACCATTTTCAAGTAAGTAAACTAATGAGCAACTGCTGTTTTATTATGATACTTAGAAACCAATCTGTAGAACTCCTTAACGACGAAGTATTGGTCATGGTTGTAAGTAAGGGGCATTTAGAACGTAATTTGCAGCAGCTCCAGTCTCCAGATCCAATTAACCGAATAAATTTTGAAGTATTCATCGATTATGTTTTTCGACGGGTAGAAAGTGACCGCAACGGAGACAACAATGTACCCTCTGCTATTCATGATATAGTTAGTTATTTATTATAACGGATTCCGGATTCCACAGAGTCTCTGCGGTAGCGATACACATATGAGCTGTGCAAGGTAGCAGTTTAGCATGCCGGTATACGAACAATTGAGATGCTTAGCCCCAATTACATCCCACTGTCAGGAATGCTAGCCTGTGATCAGATCTCATATTCAAATGCAAAATTTGTGGCCGCAGCGCTACTAGGTAGGACAGACATACTTATGCAGTCCCTTGACAAGGAGACCGACGTTATGGAAGTACATCTGTATTTTGGAGCGCCTCTCCATAATGCTGCTAAACAAAGCCACCTTGAAATATGCAAGTTACTCCTCGATAAAGGTGCTGATTGCTCTAAGCCGAAGTGGAAAGAAGGAACGGCTCTCGAAACAATAGCATATCAAGGACAACAAGACGAGAACATTTTCTGCCTTCTTGTCAATTACGAAAAGGATCACAGCGATTTAAAAGCCAGATACTGGAGATTACGTACCAAAGCTGTTATAGGAGGACACAAAAGGATACTCCAATTTTGTTTCAGCCAGAAAGACGCTGCTCTGTCTCAAACATGAACTTGACCGGTTACAGATCATCGCTACCCACAACGGCCATGAGCGCTTGGTCGATATGACCATAAAGAGAGAAGCTGATGCAAAAAAGAGCGAGATAACATGGCCGCAGTTCTCTCCCCTAAGTCGAGCTGCTAGCCGAGGCTACTTCTCTGTTATCAGCACGATCATACGATCTGGAGTGAGCCTCTGTGGAGACTCGGAGCATATGTACATAGGAGCGCAGGCCCTTCAGGCTGCTGCGCAATTCGGTTCTGCCCGCGCAGTCCTCGCACTGGTAGGGTACGGCGCCGCAGTCAAGAATGATGCTGTGAGTTTCTCAAGAAATCCAACTTGGTACAATGCAAAGCGCGGCCATGACCATATCATTCGATTGTTCGTCAAAGCAGGATTAGACGTTAATCATCCCCGAGATATTAGCCAACATGCTCTTTGTGCAGCTATCAGAGGTGGTCATGAGTCTGCAGTATGTATTCTAGTAGCTCTTGGGGTTGATATTAACGGATGCGGCGATGCACGTGGTACCACACAAATGAAATCTGCTCGATTGCACGAAAAGTCTTCCGCAGATAATCGGATGGTAAATGCAATAATCTCCCTCGGCACCAGTGATGATGTTACATGTAAATACCATAGCCGCCCCAATAGAACTATTTGCATCATAAAAGCATGTGTAAGGAAATGCCAGATGATGAGAGTCGCACAGAGGGTATTGAGACAAGAATAAGCTGAAGTCGTGGTATATTCTTTTGAGCGTCACTTATCATCTGGATAACCCTGAGTTAGACTACAAGGAAACATTTCTGAAGAGTAAGAGACTTAAGTTAGCTCTGCCAATTGACCCTATTCCCTTTAAACAGACTTACCATGCCAATAGGTAACAGTCCTAGGTCGACCTTGTTGAAAACCACCAAACCTTCGCAGCATCTCAGCGTAGACTGGCATAGAATACACTGTGTCTATTCTGCATTGGCCTTTGAAAAGTAGTAATCAAGCCTAGAAAGATTGATGAAAACGTATCATCCTATCATTGTATTTTGACGTTATCTGGAAATTGTGAAGCGGATTCTGCCCTGCCCCAGCCCCCAAGCACGAAATCAATACTGAAGGAGGATACCAACGAACTGATGTCAGACCTAGGTTGCGCCCCATTTAATGATACCAAGGCGAGCCAGGTCATTTATGACTGGCTCCAGAGGAGTCGACCGCGTTGGTTACCCTTAGGATCCGAAGTCTCTTGGGCTTAGTCAGTCCTATGTGTGTTCGCAGGGCGGGAGTGGACCGTAGTAGGTATCTGGTGTCTAATTACCAATACATCAGGTACTAGCCTCGAAGACGATAATATAAGCGAATATATTATTTCTCTGGGAACTGAGGTTCTGTTTAATGGGCTCCGACCCTCCAGATCATGACTAGAAGAGAAGTGTTGATTGCAGCTTGCTTGATTTTTACACTCATCTTATTCGAAAATCGCGTACAAGGACAAGAAATGTGCCAATAGGAAGGGTGACAAGTGCGCGGTGGTCTGGCGGACCTGTTGCAGATGCATGAAATATATGTGTGGACAACTTGTGGGTCACCCACCTCTACAACTACCTTAGGGCGGCTCAATGCACCGTCTCCGTATGCATAATCCGTACATAAGACAAACAGCCGGTCGGGGTATCATCGCCCATCACCTCTAGACGCCCGAAAATAGATATAACAGTGTATTACAAGAAATACTCCGTCTGTACGTCTTTTCCTTGCTGTTGCTGTTCCGCCCTATGTACGTCGTTCTCGGGTGCTGCTTCAAAAACGTTGAAATATCTTTCACCCTTTTCACCAACTTCAAGTACGGACGCCATATTACCGCAGCGATAGCAGTAATTCGGAGCACTCCAGACAGTAGATAGTTTACCATCGAAAAGTTCCTGGTAGCCTTCTTGACATAACTGATGTGCCCGTAATATGTGTGACATGCTATTCACTCCCAAGAACTTCTGGACAACCTGGCTCCCAAAGGTATACCCTGCACCACGAGGGGAAAGAGAGAATTCATCTCTTTCAGCATCAGGATCAGACCATACAAGATCCGCCATCGGCCCTTCGTGCGGGATTTCCCGGAACCTATCGATGATCTTGATTTGATCGATTGAATGTATGGATGGACTTAACCCACCATGAACGCAGAAAACATCATTATTAATGACGACAGAGAGTGTGAGGAAGTCGAACATGTCGGTGAAGTAGTGCCAAACGTTCGCATTCCCATACTTGCGAGAGCATTCAGTGTAGAATCCGTAAGACTGCGTGACACCCCTTGATTCGTGGTTGCCGCGAATCAGATGTACGCGGTGGGGATAGCGCAGCTTCAGACAGACAAGAAGAGATATAGTTTCGACGCTAAAAAGGCCACGATCGACATAATCGCCTACGAGTGGAGCATCCGTCAGCTAGCTGTTCGCCCCTCCGCACAATGTCTAATAAAGGTAGGATATTTAAACGGTAGGAGAGAATTGGGCGTAAGTCCCAGTAGCGGACATTCAGCGGTAATTAACACCACAGGGTCGTGGGAAAGTATAGAGCCATACCTAGAAAGAGGTAGTTTGTATCAGGACACCACCCTCCTATTCTGAATATTTCTATCATATCGAAGAATTGACCGTGAATGTCACCGACGACTGTTACTGGTGCTGATATGTGAACGACATTGCTCTCTTTCATAAGCAACTCTTTGGTTTTGGCGCATATTGCCTCGATGACGGAATCTGCAAGTAACTCCTTGTTATAGAGGCGTGAAATACACTCATCGAGATCGACAGTAGCTATGAATGGCAGAGCGATTAGTTCTACAGCCCATTAACATGCTGATTAGGTGAAATTCAATACCTGGGAGACCTGGCATGACTACGCAGAGTCAAGCTGTGCAGGTGGGGGTTGGGAGCTCTGATTGAGCGAAGGTACCAGTATCAATGTCTTACAATCATACTCTATATATCGGAGACCACGGATCAAACGGGGGAAAGGAGAGTAACATGCAAGGACCGGACCTAAGACTCTATGTAAAGTAACTCTCGAGGTTGTTGTCCGAAAAAAAAAGAAAATGAGATTAACGTGAGAACGGTGAGATGTCGTCAGGTCGCGATGTTGTGCGTGAAAGGACTGAAGTTCTCATTTTGGGGGGTGCGAATAATTTTCAGAGCTGGAAAGTTGAGGCGGATAGGGAACAACACCAAAATGTACAATGCCGATCAATTTTCCTCCTTCCAGCCCAACCACATCTCATCTGTTCGATCCATCTCACAGCACAACAATCCTCATATCCCCTTCAAAAGTCATCGATCCAATGTCTCCTTTCAGAAATCCATAAATCCTCTCGAAGTCCTCTTATCTATCACATTTTCTACCTTGTTAATTCTTCCTCTTCCTAAACTCTTCTACTTTCGTCTTTGAGTGAGAGTTTATCTTGGCGAAGCACGCCCGGTCTCCCTCTTGGCTATCTACTGGGAGTCCCCAACCCTTTTTTAAATCTCTTGTTCTCCACTGTTCTCAAGAGAGCTACATGGATTTGCTCCTGTCCAGGTAGGATTGATGAGCATCAACTTACACCTTTGGCCGATCTATCAGTTTCGGTGAAGGGCGGGTTGGTCTTGCATCTGGCTGATCACCGCCGATTCCATTGTCACCTTACAGTTCTTATGAATCACGGGGCTTTCTAGTGTTACACGTCAAACTTTTGATTCTCTCTTTTCCTTCAAGTCATTCACAATCTCCTCACCCTCACTCGAAGCTCAAAATGGCAGGGTATGGGCCAGCACCAGTATTTCAGCAGCAAAGCGCACCATACGGGAACGGTGTTGTTAGCCATGGCCAACCGGCGTATAACCATCATCAGCATGTTGCTCCTCAATATTCGCAGCCTCAACCGGCTTACAATCAACAACCATATGGGGCACAACCAGCACCTCCTTCTCAGCAGTACCATCAACCTACCTACCAGCAAGGATATCAGCAGAGTAGACCCCCTCCTCATGCTCATCAACCCCCCAAGTAAGTTCTAACATTCATCCAAACAAGACGAATAATTCCATAGACTTCCACATACTCTAAAAGAAGTTCATATCGATTCAATTTTTACTTACTGTGTTACAGCTCATACCCACCGGCTAAGAGACATAAGGGTAACCCTGTAATCACGCGATATCCGCCGCCGCCCGGATATCAGACCTCAGGTGGAAGCCCTACCGGCCCACCATATCCCCAAAATCAATATGGGTCTCAGCAGAGCTATCAGCAAAGCTATTCACCAGCGCAAGGTTTTCAAACTAATGGCACTTATCTGCCTCCTCAGGGATATCAAGGGCCCCAACATCAGAACTACCAGCAGCAACATTCTAATACTTATCCTGCGCCCCAAAATTCAGGGTATCAAGGTCTACCACAAGGCTCTCAACAATGCTACCCACATTCTAAATCTTATCCCGCCCAAGATTACTCACAAACTCCCAATTATCCTCATCAGACGCATGGTTATCAGCAAACCTACACCCCGTATCCACCACAGAGCTCACCAACGGCCACTAGTCCCCAGCATGGATATCCTGCTGTCAGTTTGGAATGGACACAAGGTGCACACCAAGGTCACCCACAAGGCCACCAACACGGGTTTTCACAAGAATTTTCGCAAGGTCATCCACAAGCACATATACAAGCTCATCCACAAGCTCATCCACAAGCTCATCCACAAGCTCATCCACAAGCTCATCCACAAGCTCATCCACAGGGCTACCAGCAAGGTCATCCGCAAGGTTATTCAAACGGCCCTTTACAAAGTGCTCCACAGTGTGGTTACTCATATCCTGATCAAAATAATTCTCAGCCACCTGCTCGCAATGGCCATGATGGCGTCACAGGACAAATATCTAGGAAAGTATCTGATCGCCGTGCTAGTATCAATGCGCAACATCCGTCAATGAGCCATTACGATCCTAAGGAATTAATGGAAGACCGCAAGTTCTTCGAAGAAATTGATCGTAGGTATACTCCGAGACCTAATAACATGTCAATCTTTGTGGAATCAGACGATTGGGAATATGATTTTGATGGACCAATTTGGCCTAAAGGAACGGATCAGGTCGACCAGCAACTTAGCATTGGGGTCATAAGTGAGTAATCCGACTCGCGTACGTGGATTGTTTATCTAATAAATGATCAGCATGGCATCCTGCTACAGAGGTTACACGGCCTTTAGCGTCAACTTTCGACGAAGCAGAGGCGGCTGCTGCGCAACCTCCACCGCCTAAACTCGGTAATGGCAACTCCGTGTCTATATATTTCACTCTAGAGAACGACCACGAAGCCTATCTTAATGTGAGGCAAACCGATGACTGGGTTCATGTCAAGGATGATCTGTCCTTCGTAGAATTTCCGAAGTACCCTCCATTGATTGCTCTTGACCTAGTAGTCTCACATCGTCTATCCCGCGGAGGTGAAAAAGACAATGATTTCCAAGAAATCAAGCCGGAAGACCATGATGACGGTTGGAACGTAATGGATAATCTTGAACAGGCGTTGGCCCGAAGTGACTACACCTCTGGGACCAAGTCAGATCACATGAGTGACAATACCTCCTTAACCGCGATAACACCTATATCCAAGACAAAGCCCAATAAGGATGAGACACAGGAAGAAATTCTTGCTCGGTTAGGTGTTACTGGATCTCCAAAAGCTGCATACCCGACACCTGGTCCGGCCTATCACTCTACGTCAAAAAAGAGGTATAATTAAATTTATACATGTTACTTTCAGTCTCGTTCCTTGACTCACTGCTTTAGGTCATTCTCTCAGATGTCACCTTCTGAGGATCAAACTTACCGAGAACGCGATGGTGGCTTCATACCAGCTCACCGCGGGTCAGTATCTCAGACAATCCCACCACCTCCTCCGCCTATCCGTCATCGTTCACCATCGTATGATCCTTGGAAAGCAGACGAATTACCCAACCATCGTAGCTATGATGGCGCCAGGGAGAGCCCTGCGCGCTCCGATACGAGTCGTCACACTGCTGTTGGCCCCGATTTTGATACAGTTGCTGAGCCCAACGGTGTAAAGCCTAACGGTGCGGAGCTTAATCATACTTCGGATATCGAACCTGTCCTAGGATCACCGAAGCTACAACGTGCTGACAGCAATCCCGGTCGCAAAAGGAGTCTAGCCGAGTACACTGAAGACTTGAAACGGCGACAAGCGGACGATGATACCACCAAGAACAAACGACGACAGCCATCCGTAGCTGCTGCTTACAGGTAATGTCCAATCGCCTTAAAATTTATGATTCTAACGTGTTTTAGCCGTCGCTGGTAGGTTCAGTATTTGCTGCGTCCATCATAATACGAGCATATCTTCTTGCTTGTAGATTGTAGCGAAGGAACCGAATCACTTGTATCATAATTCATTGCGTTAAGGAACACAACGGACTCTTTACCCGAGATGTTCCTTTATCATACTCTTTCAGTCACAGTCCGGTGAATCCTATAGTCTTCTCTCAACTGTTATCCTTCTAGTATGTCGTTAATACCCGGTCTTATGGTCACGAGCTTCGGCGTTTACTATCAATCATATCACAGTTGATCTACTGCCTAGTCTATCTGCATTTGTTGTCCAGTCAAAAATTTTCAACTTGTTTCAATGTCAGAAAAGCAAGCTAATAAATAATCTTACCAAACTTTGAAGTCATATCAGTCATTATCTCTTGCTTAGTCAATTCATCAGTGATCTGCGTCTAGGGTCTATTCTTACATGTTTTCCGAGACCTCAAGCTTTCCTCCAGTCAACCCCGAAGATCGACAGCGAATGGGCTTGGAACGGGTGGCATGGTCGTTACCTTCATAATTTATCGAACGTCTCTTTCAGAAGTAGAGAGAAGCCGAAGTTGAGGAATTGAAGCAGAAAAAAGTGTAGAATGGATGGGGACTGCGATAGGAGGTGGTCTTGGTGGCTAGGTAGACATTGTCCTGAGCAGGACATCGGAACATGTGTGAAGAAGAATCCGTTCGTCGTCATCTCTCTTTCATTAACATGACTTTCTCGCCCTCGTCGGTTTCACTCCCTTCCCCCTCGGAGTCATCTTCCGTAGTCTCTTCATCTGTTTCTTCCTCGGTCTCGCCTTCCTCACTATCACTCTCGTCCAACCAGTCATTTAGGGCCTTTTGCTTGTGTCCATTTGTATTGCTCCCTCCCACTACGTTGTTACTTAATGTCTTTTCGCTCTCCATCACTTCCAGCTTTTCACTTGCCGAGACTTCTCTCTTTTCGCCGTAATTGTTATCGAACCCCTCTTCTCTCAGTCCCGGATTTGGCTCTTCGCTTTCTTTCACCCAATCTGGTAGCTTCTCGTAACCACGTAAACCCCCAATCCCTCCTTCTTCGCCAACTATCAGGCTGGAGGATCCCAGCAAAAGATCCCGTCTCGTTTCAGAGGGGCTAGGGGCTTGTGGGACTGGCTTGGGCGCAAGAAGAACCAAGGAAGCAAGTTGAGTAGATGATGGCACAGCGAGAAGGGATCGATAAAGACGAGCACGATCCCGCAAATCGTAAGATGTATCGTACCGACTCAACAGTTGGATATATCGCCATATGACAACAATTGGATGCTCTGGGCCCTTGAGGCTGTCTTCCGCGCTTCTATCAGGTTCATATTTGTTCACTGCGAAGGTTGATTCTCGGAGTCTGTCTTCGTCATCATTTGGTGCCAGAACGGTGGAGGTTTTAACCTGTGCAGATTGCTCAAAACTTGAAGCTGTCGGCTGCGTGAGGTTCAGATAATGCACGTAGACCTTAGCTGCTAGAAGAACGATTTGCAGTTTAGCAACTTCAGCTTCGTCTACAAAACCTTTCACAAGAATGCGAAGTACATCGGCTGCAATGTTATTTTCCGGATCAATACCCGCAAACTCACCGACAAGCCATATGATACTGGCGCGTGCGTACGGGTTAGTCAGTGTGTCAAGGTTCTTCGCCAGCCTAATGACAATGGACTGGTGTGTTGCAGGATCTCGCTGGATGAGATGCCGTACAACTTCCAATGACTCCGCTACCAGATGGCCGTCCGGACTATGGATATGTGATAGGAGAAGTCGCAGACACCGTGAGCTGGTCGACCCGTCACTATTTTGTGCGCATCGACCAACGGCTCGAACGGCCTCACGAACCAATAGCGTATCGTGACCACGCGACAGATGGTCCAATTCACTAAGAATTAGGCCTTGTAGTGGAGATGTACATAGTGGATATATCAAGGTTAGTAACTCGAGTTTTAGTTGCCAGATGTGTGGAGCATCAGTGCTGCGTACGAGGAAGTGGGTCGCGTAAGGAACAAATGCTTTGGGTCTGAGAAGGCATACTTGGATGATGTTGTGGAGAGCTATGTACTGGATATCCGAGGCAGAGCGAAGTAGCGCGATTAAGGGACCAATAGCTTGGTCCACGTGAGAATCGGTTCCGAGATATAGGTAGGTTCGTGTTACAGCAAGGACTACGGCCGAGTTTCTGGATTGAAGAAGCGAAGCAGCAGACTCCAGTAAAAGCGAAAGATCTGGATCTAGAATTATTTCATCGTAAAAAGCGTCCTTATTACTCGTATTTTCTTCAGACCCAGATGATGAGCCGTCATAGAATCCTTTAGTATTCGTGCTGGTTCCTCGCTTGTCTATGAGCCTTTTGACCCTCCGTTTCCGCCGTGGAAAGCATCTTCGTGCATAATTGCCCATAAGGCGTAGTGTATCGAGCTGGCTCCACTCATCCATATCCAGAAGTTTACGTAACAAACTTCTATAATGCGGGTGTATGAGATCGAGGCGGTCAGGACAAACTTCGAGGAAGGCAGACACAGCTGCACCAGCCACAAAATATTGCTTATCCCCCAACAGCGCCGCTAAGTACTCAATCATTTGCGGCTCAGTCCCTGGGTCCAGCCTGTAGCACTTTAGTATCGCGAGAGCCGCCGCTTTTCGTACATATGGGCTCATGTCCCCAACACCCCGCTTGATCCCGAGGCTCACAATTTGGGAGATCACGGGTACACGGATTCCAGACATGACCCGTAATGCGAGAGCGCGTAGTTGTGGATTCTGGTCCGTAAGAGATTTTTGGATACTGTTGATGGACAGAAGGGCCGTATCGGGGGAGGATTCGGCATGCTGGAGGAGGTAGGCGTAAACGAGCTTCTTGATTTCAAGGGAGGGCGAGGCAATATTCTTGATGAGGTGTGTGAAGAGGCTGTGAGTGGGTTCCTGGCGGTATGACATCTAATAGAGCTGTTGTGAGTGCTGCGTTCGTACCCCATTGTAGAATGGAAAGTTAGCAATAACTTCGTACCGCTATCACTCGTCTGAGGCCTTCAAGAACATCTCGTTCAGAGCGACTGTCCAATAGCTTCTTGAGATGTACTGTAGACATTCCCCGTGTCGCAGATCTACGAGCAGCGGTGGCATCACGGGCTGCTTCAAGAGTTAGGTCCCGAGCTGCAATTAGCGGATGCTGTTAGTGACTGGGAGTTAAAACCAAGATTTTCGAAATCCGTACCTGTTTCCAGCATACTCGAGATTCTAGATATTGACTCCATCCAGACCTAATGTGTTAAGGTGAGCTCCCTCACGCAGAATGTATTGAGGTGATGAGTACAGGAGGTGCAGGGATCTATTGGAGGTGGGGCAACAGGTTGCAAGTTCAAACTTCGAGCTTTCATAGAAGTCTAGGATAGACCGTGCATAGAGACAGGCCATGCATGTAACGTTATAGTATAGCTATAGAAATAGTATAGTTAATAATATCGAATACTAACTACTAAGTATAAAGAATAAAGAAAGAGAGTTTTATAACTAAGCTAATAAAATTTATAATAATCTAGTTAATCTATTTTTAAATAAATTAATTTTTATTTAAAAATTAAAGTTTAAAAATCTTTTTTAATTTTAAAAATAAAAAAGTCTTTAATAAATAAATTAAATATAATTTTAATATTATATTATTTATTAATTAAATTTAATTAAAAATTAATATTTTAATTTTAATTTTATATATTTATTAATTAAATTTAATTATTAAAAATAATAAAATATTTTAAAATTATTAACGTGGTTTATAAGCGAGCGGCGTATATAAGCGAGCGGCGTATATAAGCGAGCGGCGCACTTTTCCACGCATTATAACTTTTTCTTCTATAATAACGCATTTCTCCATAACCAACAATACCTACGCAGTTAAACGAAAGTCAAATTGTCCTTGCCATCCAAGCTCTCCAACGCAATAAAAAACTCAGCCGTCGGAAAGCCGCAACGATCTACAACGTCTCCGAAACTACCCTCCGCGCGAGAACAAACGGCCGAACTCCCAAGCGCGACTGTCGCCCTAATTCTCAAAAGTTGACAGAAACCGAAGAAGAGGTGGTCGTCCAATATATTCTGGACCTAGATGCGCGAGGCTTTCCGTCCCGGCTGGCTAATGTGGAAGAGATGGCCAATCTGCTCCTCGCGGAGCGCGTCGCGGGACGCGTCGGGAAGCATTAGGCGGAGAACTTCGTCAAGCGACGACTAGAGCTGAAAACGCGTTTTTCTCGTGCCTACGACTTCCAGAGAGCCCTTTGCGAAGATCCGGACGCGATAAACGCGTGGTTCCGTCTGGTAGCCAACATGCGCGCGAAATACGCGATCCAAGATGCCGATCTTTACAACTTCGACGAAATAGGCTTCATGATGGGCGTCATCTGCGGCGGCATGGTTGTCACGCGTGCCGACAGGCGTGGTAGAGGCAAACAACTTCAGCCTGGCAATCGCGAATGGGCCACGGCAATCGAGTGTGTAAGCAGCGACGGTTTGTGCTACCTCCTTTCTTGATTGTGCAAGGCGTCAACCACCTCGCATCCTGGTACACCGAATGCGGTCTCCCGCTTTCCTGGGTTATCAAGACCTCGCCAAACGGCTGGACGGATAAAGAGACGGCTATGGACTGGATTCAGCATTTCCACTAGTATATAGATGCCCGGCGGAAAGATATCTATCGGATAATTGTTCTTGACGGTCATGCAAGCCATCTATCGGCTTAGTTCGAGGAATTCTATAAAGAAAAGAATATTATCACCGTTTATCTACTTATATATTCTTCGCACCTCATTTAACCTTTAAATGTTAGATATTTCAACGTGCTAAAGCGGATATATAGCTAGAAACTCGAAACCTTTATTAAAGTCTATATTAACTATATTATTAAAATTAAGTTCTTTATCGCGTTTAAAGACACTTATATTAATATTATAATAATTAAAAATATTTAAATAAGCTTTTTTAATATTAGTTTAATTTTTTATAATCTTTAAACTATTATTTTAAAGTTTAATATAAAACTATAAATATTAATATTAATTAAATCTTTTTTCTTTATTATTAATTTATAAGTCTTTTAAATATTAAATAATTTTAAAGAAACTATTTTATAATTTAAATATATTAAGAATTAAATAATTTAATATTAAGAAAATTCTTTAAATACTATTTTTTTAACTTTTAAATAATTAATAAAGAATATAAAATTTATTATTTATAAAATAATATTTATATATAATAATATTTAAATATTTTAAAAGATTAATAAAATATTTATAAAATAATAATAAACTAAAAATATATATATATAAATAAAAGAAATATTTAATATATAAAATATATAAAAATTAATTATTTAAAAAAAAAATTATTAAATAATAATTAAATAAAAAGTTAAAAAAAAAGAATTTAATAAAAAAAGAATTATTATATTTATAATATTATAAAAGATATAAAAAGATTAAATATAATATATAAATTTATTAAAAGAATAAAGAAATATTTAAAGAAAAAAGTTTAATTAAATATAATTAATTTTTTTAAATTATAATTATATAATTAAATTTAAAAATTATAATAAAATAGAAAAATATATTATTTATTTATATATATCGCTCGTTTATAGACTATATTATTTTATTTAAAAAATATTAATTTTATTATTATTAAATAAAAAATTTATATTATTTATATTTATATAAAATTTAAAGAAAAAAATTTTTTTTAATTTTTTTTATATATTTAAATATTATATTTAATTTTTTTTAGAATTTTTATAATATTATAAAATTAATTAAATTATTTTATAATTATTATTATTTTAAATTTTTTTTAATTATTAAAAAATTATATATATTTTAATAATAATTTATATTAATATTTTATTTTATTTTATTATATTTTATTATATTATAATATTATATTAAATTTATTTTTTTTATAAAATTATTATTTAATTATTTTATATAATTATTTTTTAAATTTTAAAAATATTTTAATATAATATTAATTTAATATTTTTAATAAATTAAAAAAAATTAATTTAAATAAATATAATTTAAAAATATATATATATATATATATAAATAATATATTTTTTTATATATTATAATTTTTTTTTTATAATAATATATTTTTTTATAATTAATAATATTTATATAATTAAATAAAAAATAAATTATTTTTATTATTTAAATTTTTAAATATAATAAAAATTTTAATTATTAAAAAATTATAATAATTTATAATATTTTTAAAACTATTTTTTATATAAAAATTAATAGTTAAACTTTTAAATATAATTATTATTTTAATTTTAAAAAATTAATAAAAAAAATAATTATTTAATATATTTTAAATTTAAATATATAAAAATTTTCTTTTTAATTAATTAATATAAAAGAGAAAATTAATTTACTTTCTATAAAATATATTAGAAAATATATTAAAAAATATTAAATAAAAAATTTTATTAAATAATAATTAAAATTAAAATATATTTTTTTTATATTTATAATTTTTAAAGAATTTTTTATAAAAATTTAAAAATAATAAATATATAATTTTATTTAATAATTAATATATATATAAAATATTAATTATTTTATATTTTAATATATTAATTATAGTTTTTTATTTTATTAAATTATTAAAATTTTATTAAATAAATAAATAAATAAAAAAAGAATTATAAATTAAATATAATATTTTTTATTAATATATAAATATTAAATAAAAAGATATTTATTAAATAATTATTTTTAATAATTATATAAATTTTTTATTAATATATTTTATTATTTAAATAATTATTTTATTAATATTAATATATATTTTTATATAAAAATAAAAATAATAATATAATAAAAATTTATTATTTTTTAAAAAAATAATAAATTATTTTTTATTTTATAAACTTTTTAATTTAATTTAATTTTAAATATATAATAAATTATAAAAGTTTATAATATTTTTAAATTAATAATTTAAAAGTGACTTTAAAAAATAATATAAAATAAATTAATAAAAATAAAAAATCTTTTTATATAAAAAAAAGATTTTTATAAATTAAATATTTAATTTAAATTAATAAAACTTTTTATTTTAAATTATAAATTTATAAAAAATAGTAAAAACTTTATTTATTAAATATAATTAAAATTTATTATTAATATTTATTAATAAAAACTAAATTTTATATTTTATTATATAATAATTTAAATTAAAAATATAATAAAATTAAAAGTTTTAATTATAATATATTAAATATAAGAATTTTTATATAATAAATATATAATTTTAATAAAATAAAATTTTAAATAAATATTATTATAATTATAAAAATAATTTTAAATTTAAATAATATTAAATAAATAAATATTATAAAATTATAAAATTATAAATAAATTATAATTATTAAAAAAATTAATTTATTAAATTATATTATTAAATTATATATTATTTTAATAGAAAAAATTTATTAAATTAATTAATATATAAATTTATTAATTAATTAAATAATTTTCTTAAATATAAATAATTAAATAAATAAAATATTTTAATATTTATATTAAAAACTTTATATAATAAATATATAATAAAAATTAAAGAAATAAAATTATAAATATTATATTTTATATAAAAATAGTTTTTAAATTTAATAAAAATAATTTCTTTTTAATAAAATAAAAATAGAAAATATAAAATTAATAAAATTAATAAAATTATTATATAATAATAAATATTATTAATATATAATAAATATTATTAATATATAATAAATATTATTAATAAATAATAAATATTATTAATATATAATAAATATTATTAATATATAATAAATATTATTAATATATAATAAATATTATTAATATATAATAAATATTATTAATATATAATAAATATAAAATTTAAGATTATATTATTTATATATATTTAAATATAAAAAAAATTAATTAAATAAATTTTTAAATAAAATAATATTTATTTTAATTAGATTTTTATATAAAATTATATATTAATATTAATAAAATAGTTATTTAAATAAAATAACTATTTAAATAATAAAATATATTAATTTAATTTAAAAAATTTTATAGAAAAAAAAATATTATTATTATTTATTTATTTTTATATTTTATTTAATCTTTAAATATTAAATATTTTAATATATTAAAATAAATATATAATTAAGAATTTAAAATTTTTATTAATTATATTATTAAAATTAAATTTTTTATTATATTTAAAAATATTTATATTAATATTATAATATATAAAAATATTTTAATAAATTTTTTTAATAATAATTTAATATTTTATAATTTTTAAACTATTATTTTAAAATTTAATATAAAATTATAAATATTAATATTAACTAAATTTCTTCTCTTTATTATAAATTTATAAATTTTTTAAATATTAAATAATTTTAAAAAAGTTATTTTATAGTCTAAATATATTAAAAATTAGATAATTTAATATTAAAAAAATTATTTAAATATTATTTTCTTAATTATTAAATAATTAATAAAAAATATAAAATTTATTATAAATAAAATAATATTTTTATATAATAAAATTTAAATATTTTAATAAATTAATAAAATATTTATAAAATAATAATAAATTAAAAATATATTTATATAAATAAAAAAAGTAGTTAATATATAAAAATTATTATTTAAAAAAAATTATTAAATAATAATTAAATAAAAAATTAAAGAAAAAAAATTTAATAAAAAAGAAATTATTATATTTTTAATATTATAAAAAGTATAAAAAGATTAAATATAATATATAAATTTATTAGAAATATAAAGAAATATTTAAAAAAAAAAAAAAGTTTAATTAAATATAATTAATCTTTTTTAATTATAATAAAATAGAAAAATATATTATTTATTTATATATATTATTTATTTATAAATTATATTATATTATATTTTTTTTATTAAATTTTTTTTCTTTAATTTTTTATTTAATTATTATTTAATAATTTTTTTCTAAATAATTAATTTTATTTATATATATTTTTTTTTAATTTATTATAATTTTATAAATATTTTATTAATTTATTAAAATATTTAAATTTTATTATATAAAAATATTATTTTATAAATAATAAATTTTATTATATAAAAATATTATTTTATAAATAATAAATTTTATATTTTTAATTAATTCTTTAATATTTAAAAAATTTATAAATTAAGAATAAAAGAAAATAATTTTATTAATATTAATATTTATAATTTTATATTAAAGTTTAAAATAATAGTTTAAAAATTATAAAAAAATTAAATTAATATTAAAAAAATTTATTTAAATATTTTTAATTTTTATAATATTAATATAAATATCTTTAAATATAATAAAAAATTAAAATTAAATAATATAATTAATATAAATTTAATATAAAACTTTATATTTTTATTTATATTTTTTATTTATATATTTAATTTAATATATTAAAATATTTAATATTTAAAGATTAAAAAAATATATAAATAAATAAATAAAAATAATATTTTTTAATTATAAAATTCTTTAAATTAAATTAATAAATTAAATTAAAATAATTTATATAATTTAAAAAATAAAATTATTTAATAAATATTCTTTTATTAAATATTTATATATAAATAAAAATATTAAATTTAATTTATATATAAATAAAAATATTAAATTTAATTTATAATTATCTTTTTATTTATTTAAATATTTAATAAAGTCTAAATTTTCGTAAAAGATTCTTTAAAAATTATAAATATAAGAAAAATATATTTTTAACTTTAAATATTATTTAATAAAATTCTTTATTTAATATTTTTTAATATATTTTATAATATATTTTATAAAAAGTAAATTAATTATCTTTTTTATATTAATTAATTAAAATAAAAATTTTTATATATTTTAATTTAAATTATATTAATAATTATCTCTTATTTAATTTCTATTAACTTTTAAAAATTAGAATAATAATTATATTTAAAAGTTTAATTATTTATTTTTATATAAAAATAGTTTTAAAGATATTATAAATTATTATAATTTTTTAAATAATTAAATTTCTTATTATATTTAAAAGTTTAAATAATAAGAATAATTTATCTTTTATTTAATTATATAAATATAATTAATTTTAAAGAAATATATTATTATAAAAGAAAAATATATTATATAAAAAAATATATTATTTATTAATATATATTATTTATTTATAAATTATATTAAAAATATAATTATAATTTTTATAAATAATAAAAAATAAATTTAAATATTTTATAATATTAATATTTTAAATAATTATAATTTATTTTTAATTATTTAATTTAATTATATTAAGTTTTAAAATTTTTTTTTAAAATTTTATAATAATTTTAATTAATTTAATTATATTTATTTAAAAGTTAATTTTATTAAAATTATAGAAAATATTATTATTATAATAATTATTATATTATAATTTTTTTACTTTTTTCTATTTAATAGATTTACTTATATTTAACTTATTTATATTAATATAATATTTTATTAATTCTATTAATTCTATTATTTAAATTTATAATTATTATTTTTAATTTTTTTTTAATTTAATCTCTTTATTTAATAATAATAATATATAGTTAATAATAATAAATTAGCTTTTAATACTATAATTATTATATTAAATTAAGTTTAATATAATTATAATCTTAAAAAAAATAATATAATATTTTAATTAAAATATAATATTAATTTAATTAATATTTTATTATAAATAATTAATTTAATATATTTTTATAAAATTATTAAAGTATTATAATTAGATAAAATTAAATTATTTAATTATTTAATTATTATTATAAATTATTAATATTTAATTAATAGATAAATCTTAATATTAGTTTATTTAATAGATTTTATTTATAAAAATAATAAAAAGTAAAATTATTTATTTAAATATATTAAATAAATATAATTAATTAATAATTATTTAATTATATAATTATTTACTAATTTATTATATTTAAATTTATAATAATTTATAATATATTTATAATCTTTATTATAAATTTAATTTTATTAAAATTATATATATTTTTATTAAAAATATTATATAATAAATATATTATATAATAAATATATTATTTTAATATATTTAAATTATATATTAATTATCTCTAAATTAATGTATCTAATATATTATAAATAGATATTATAATAGAAGTCTATATTTATTAAGACGAAATTAGATAAATTTAAAAACACGTTTAACTTCTTACTTAATATAGTTAACTATTAAGATAGATTTAGTAAAATAATAGAATATATATAATAAAGATATTTTAAGTTAATAATATAACTTATTAACTTCTTAATTTCGAGTAATACTTATAATAAGATAAGACGTATTATATAGAAATAATATAATAAATAAAGTTAAGTTTAAAACTATAATATCTAAATTTATAGATAAAATTAATAGTAAAAATAACTATAAAGAATCTAAATATATAAAAGAGAGATTATCTTTAAATATTTTTATTCTTTATAATTAATTTAGTTATTTATACTCTAATTATTTTAGTTATTAATTATTTATAATAATTAACACGATTAATAATTACTATTTAATTATTTTAGTTATTAATTATTTATAATAACTAGCGCGATTAACGATTATTATTTAAATTATATAATTCTTTATTACTTATTTTATTTATAGTTTTTTTAAGTAATATTTCTTTTTTTTCCTTATTTATTATCTATATATTCTTATAATTTATAGCTATAATACTATTCTCCCTCTTTTTAACTTTTATTTTAAGAGTTTTTTTCTTTTACTTAAATATATAATAAATATATTATCTATTTATTAAATTATATATATCTCTTTTTTCTTTCTTTCGAGATATTAAAAGCTAAATCCCGTTTAATCTATTATTAATATTATATTATTTATATTATTTTATATAATTATCTTATATTAACTCTTTATTCTATTTATTATTATTTTTCTTATTTTTATATTATCGATATCTCTTTTAGTTTCTATTTTAAGTATTTTATTTAGGATATAAAATATAATCTTATAATAATATAAAAGGATTAAGATAAATTTAATACTTTAAAAATTAAGCTTTATTATAAGTTTATTAAAGCTTATTTTACTTATAATAAAATGTTTATTTAAAAGAAACGTTTAATATAATAACTTTATTTCTTTAATTAAAAGAAGTTCGAAATATCTTATTATAAGCTTAATTTTATCGAGAAACTTAAGACTTTAAAGTAAATAGTTAAAAAGCGATAAACTTTCTTAATAACTCTTTCTTCTTCTACTATTATATTTTCTTTTAATTAGTTTAATTTAAATTTCTCTATCTTTAAAAGTCTAGAATTCTCTAATTTTAATAATAAAATTATTTAAGTTTTTAATTATAATTTATTAAGTATTTAAATAGTTTCTATATATTATTTATATATTTATAATCTTTCTATTTTATTAAGTATTTATATTAACTATTTATTTATTATAAATCTAAGATTTATTCTACTTTATAAATATTTTTTTCTTTAAGTTTTATAGATTATATTTAGAGTTTAACGTTAATATATACTAGTTTTAAAAGTAATATATAGAAAATTAAGTATATCTTTATTTCTTATAGTAATTCTAATTTATAATTAACTTTTCCTTTAATCTATTTAATTTTAAAAGAGTCGATTTTCTTATAATCTAGTTTCTTATTAAGTTATTTTATTTTAAGGTTTTTTTATAATAAGTAAATTTTATTCTCTCTTTTAAAGATTAATTTTAATAATCTATATTAATTATTATATTTTATAGTCTTTATCGTCTAGAAAGCTATATCTTATAATAATTATATATATAATTTTTTAATTTATTTAACTTTTAATATTACTTCTTATAAAATACTCTAAATTATTCTCGGTTTACGATATACTTCTAGTTTAAAACTATAGTTTATATAGAAGAATAAAATCTGTATAATATCGAATTTCGCGTTATTATATATAAATTATACTATTAGTAATAACTTTATCTAATTATTTTACTAGTAATTTATATAATTATATAAGTATTACTTTAGAGATTAATTTATTCTCTTAGTTTAACTATCTATTTATAGATAAAAGCTCGTTAATAGCTTATAATTTATCTTTAAACTCTATATTAGAGTTTATTAAAACGCTAATTTAAATAGTTTATCTCTATTTAAGATAATCTTTTTTAATATTTAATAATTCGTTAGTATTATTTTTATTATTAATACTACTATTTATAGTACTATTATCGTCGTCTTTATTAATATAAAATAGATAAACTTTATTAATTATTTTATAATAATTAATATCGCGTTATACTTTATTTCTATCGTTAAATCTTTAGATTCTAATAAACTTATAATAAAGTCTATTATTATTAAGTTCTATACTCGCTTTAATAGTTTAATATATTATATTTATCTATAAGATATATATTTTATACTCTTATTTTATACGTAATTATTATACTTTAAGATAATTTATTTTACTTTATTTTTTATCTTTAAAAAATAGTAATTTCTTAAAATCCTTTTTAAAGTTTTATTAATATCTTAATAACTATATATTAGTACTTCGTAGATCTCTTTAATAAGAGTCTTTTATAGTATTATTAATATATATATAAGTCTATTATATAGTTATATTTTTTAAGCTATTTTTATTACTTTAAAATTATTACTTTTTTAAAACTTCTCTATTATATTATCCTTTTAATAGATATCACGAATTTATTATTCTCTTATAGATTCGATTATTAGTATTATAGCTAATCTTAATTAATTATAGATAATTATATTACTTTCTCTCTTTAATATTATATTATATATCGGTTTTATTTTTTTTAAATAATTAAATCTTCTATTTATAATATTAATTAGTTTATTTTTAACTTTTAGTCTATAAAATATTTTAAAGTTAAAGAATATAAATATTTCTACTTATTTTATTTATCTTTAATTTAATTTCTTTATTATAAGGAAATTTATTAGGTTTTAATAATTTAACTAAACTTTTATAGTATATTTAAATCTTTTAAGATATAACCTTTATTATTTAAATATATCGATAATTATTAATAACTCTTTATCGTATATATTATAGTTTAGCTCTATAGCCGTAAACTTTCGTGAATAAAAGATTATTAAATATAGTTATTCTTTTTTATCTAATTAACTTATATATATATTTAATATATAATTAGATATATTTATTTCTAATACTATTAATTTCTCTAAATTAAATATAACTAGAATAAATATTATAATAAATTTCTTTTTAAGTTTATTAAATATTCTCTATACTTTCTTTATTTAATTAAAGGTATTTTCCTTCTTTATTAATTTTAATAGCGGCGTTATTATCTTTAAGTACTCTTAGATAAATTTTTTATAATAGTTTATAAAATCTAAAAACGATTATATATTTTTTACGTTCTTTAATATTAGCTAATCTTTAATTATAGCTATCTTTTTTAGGTCTATTTATATACTTTTAATAGTAATAATAAAGTCTAGAAATTTTATTTCTTTAATATAGAATTTATACTTATCTAAATATATTAAGAGTCTCTTTTTTTATAGTTTCTTTAATACTTTTTTTACGTGCTTTTTATACTCTTTAAATATTCTATTTATATATACTAGTATATTATCTAGATAAGTAGTTATAAATATATTTAAATATTCTCTTAATATATAGTTAATCACTACTTAAAATATTATTAAGGCGTTAATTAAGCTAAATAGTATTATTATATATTTATATAGTTTAAACTTTATTTTTATAACTATCTTCTATTTTTTATCTTCTTTTATTCTAATTCGATAATAATTATCTTAAATATCGAATTTCGTAAACTATTTTACTCTTTATAACCTATCTTAGATTTTTAAGATTAAGGATAATAAATATCTATTTTTAACTATAATATTATTTAACTATTTATAATTAATATATAATCTTAGCTTACTATTCTTCTTTAATATAAATAGAATTAGTGAAGCTATCGAGTTTTCGTTAAATTATATATATCCTTTTTCTAAGTTAATATAAATATATTCTTTAAGTACTTTATATTATTCTCTTATTAACGAGTAAATTAGGTTAAATTATAGTTTTATACTCTTTTTTAATATTATTTTATAATCTTATATCTAGTAATTTAAAAGTATAGTCGTTATATCTTCTTTAAATAAATCTTTAAACTCGTTATACTTTTTAGATATTTTAAATTCTTCGGAAATTTTCTCTATATTTACTTTCCTAAGTTATACTACTTTTATACTTTTAAATTTATTTCTATAAATCTTTATTATCTTATAATATAAAAAATATTTTATAAATATATTAACGTCTATTTATTTAATATATTTTATTTATTTAATTTTATTCTTTTATAAGATATTTTAGTTAATCTAAATACTTTTTATCTTTTAATTAATATTTAAATTTATTATTTATAACTAATCTATTCTTAAAATTATATTTATATCTTTTAGATTAATTATAAAAATATATTAAATAGTTACTTTCTTTTATATATTAACTTTTATTAATATAGTTTTAAAATTAATTAGACCTTATTTATATTCTATTTCTTCGTTATTTCCTAGTCGTAGCGAGATTAGATTCTTAAATTTTATATAAAATATACTTTTCTTCTCTATCTATTAAAGTAAGATAAACGAATTAGTGGTATTATTATTAACTAATACTATCGTTCTTTTACTATATATAGTAATATTTATTTAAAATATTCTATTATTATTTTATAAAGTTTTAAGAAACTTAAAAGTTATATTTTTTAATTATTTTTATCTTAAGTGATTTAATAGTTTTTTATATAATTATACGCTAGATAATCGAGTTTTATATATTTAATCTAATATAGTCTATCGTGTTTATTATAATATAGGTCTTTATAATATTCTTTATATTTAAGCTCTTAATACTCTCTTTTAATAATTATATTATAATTAAAGTTACTTTTAATTCCTATTCTTTATCTCTATATTATATAATAGTTATACTATATATCTCTTATTATATATTATCCGAAGTCTTATATATTATATTTAATAATATATTTAGATACTTTTTTATCGTTTTAAAGTACTTTTATCTTTTATAAGAATACTTTTTCTTTATAAAACTCTTTTTTTAAATCTTTATAGTACTAATAATCTATACTATATTTATAATCTTCCTATATTACTACTATATATTCTATATAAATTAATATTTAATAGTATCGTTTATATCTAAACTTATCTATATAATTAAAACTATTATATTTTCTATAATTATTTATTAATAATTTAAGTTTTTAGTTCTTTTTAAATTTTCTTATTTCGTTTTTATAGATTTTATATCCTTTTATCTAGTATTCACCTTTAGATAAATATATATAAATAAGATTTTAATCTTTAAACTTTATTATAATCTTCTATTATTTATAGTATAAGTAGTTACTCTCTTTATATTATATTTATTAAAAGGTTAGATAGTTTTTTACTCTTAATATAAGGTTTAATTATTATTTTTTAACGATTATATCGATATTAAATTTAGATTTAATTAGTTTCTAATCTCGAAATTCTCGTTTAAGTTATTATTATTATTCTATAATTCGATATATAAGATTTAATTTATTAAATATTTATACTTTAATTCTCTAATTCTAATTTTATACTAGATATTCTAATATTATATATATATATATATTTTTATACGCCTAATATTATTAATTATTTAAATATTATCGAAGTATCTTCTCCTTTAGCTAATTTCCTATTATTAGAAATAATATTAATAGTCTATTTATCTTTATTTAATAAAGTAGTAACGTTTCTTTAATCTCTTCCTTTTTTAACGATAAAACTAGTAATAGTAATATTAAATATATAACTTTAAGTTATATATATTAGTTATATCGCGAGGATAGTTATATTTTCTATAGATAATCTTTCTTAAAATATTCTATTTCTCTATATTATAAATATACTTTATTTATAAAATATTCTTTTTCTTCTTAAATAAACTATTATTATTTCTTTAACTTCTTTTATTTTATTTATTATAATCGATTAAAGTTTATTAAATCTCTTTAATTTTATTTATTTATAGTCTTTATTATCTTCTTTTTATATTTAACTATAATATTCTTCTATTCTCTCTTTTTCTATCTATATTTATATAATCTATTATCTATTCTAACTATTAAGATTATTATATTTTATATAATTATTAATCTTTTATAATAAATTTATTTATCTTTTATTTCTTTCTTTAAATTTTAATAAAAAGCGATTATTAATAATTTATTAAACTATTTTAATATTAATATTATTTATTAGAATATAATTATATACTTTAAAGTTAATTCTTTTTATTTAAGTTCTTAAAGCTTTTTTTTAACTATTTATTATTTATCGACTTTTTTAAAGATATTTTTAAACGTTTCTTTAAATTTTAGAAATAACTTAAAAATCTCTATTATTTTATCTTTTTAATATTCTTTATTATTCTTAAAATAGTTTTATATAATAGATTTAAATTGTTTTAAAGCGTTTTCTTTAAGATATATTAATATATCGAGTATATATTTATTATTATCTATTAATTTTATTCTTTTATAATAAATTCTTATTTAGATTAAAAATTCTTTTAATTTATCTTATTTTCTATTATATAGTATAGATTTTTTAACTTTTATAGTTTACTATTATAATAATAATAATTATATAATAAATTATTTAAGCTAGTCTTTAAATTCTTAGATTATTTCTTTATTTTTAAATTTATTAATATATTTATATAACGTTTAAATATATTTTTTATTTATCTTTATATTAATTATAGCTAATAATATTATATTTAGGTCTTATTATATATTTCTCTATTATATAATAGTTATAATATTATAACGGGAGTCTATATTTATCGAGATAGAACTAGATAAATCTAAAAACACGCCTAACTTTTCACTTAACGTAATTAACTATTAAGGTAGATTTAATAAAATAATAAAATATATATAATAAAGATATTTTAAGTTAATAATATAATTTATTAACTTTTTAGCTTCGGGTAATACTTATAATAAGATAAGATATATTATATAGAAATAATATAATAAGTAAAGTTAAGTTTAAAACTATAATATTTAAATCTATAAATAAGATTAATAGTAAAAATAATTATAAAGAATTTAAATATATAAAGAAGAGATTATTTTTAAATATTTTTATTTTTTATAATTAATTTAATTATTTATACTTTAGTTATTTTAATTATTAATCGTTTATAACGACTAACGCGATTAATAATTATTATCTAATTATTTTAATTATTAGTTATTTATAATAATTAACGCGACTAACGATTATTATTTAGATTATATAATTCTTTATTACTTATTTTATTTATAGTTTTTTTAAATAATATTTCTTTCTTTCTTTTACTTATTATCTATATATTTTTATAACTTATAGTTATAATAATAGAATCGATAATTTTATTTTATTTATAACTTTAATTAAATCTTAATAAATTAATTAATTTAGTATTTTTTAAATAATAAAAAAAAATTATCTAATTATATATAATTAATAAATAATTTATTATCTATTATATATTAATTATTAATAATAGAAATCTATATTAATTAAGTTTTAATATTTATTATATTAAAGAATATTTCTTTAATTAATATAACTTTTATTTTTAAATATTAATTATAATTTAAAGAAAAATATTATAAATATCTTAATATAATATAATTTAAAAAATATTATTTATTATTATAATTTTTTTATAATTTAAAATTTACTTATTTTAAATTAATTATTTTAATAAAATTAATTTACTTTTCTTTTAAAATTATTAAATATAATATTATAATAGTATTATAAATTTAATAGAAAATTTATTATAATTTTAATAAAATATAATTAATAATTATTTTTTCTAAAAATTAAAGAAGAATAATATAATTTTAATAAAATTAATAAAATTTCTAGATTAAATTTATAAAAACTTAAATAGAAAATTAAAAGTTAAAGATAAATTAAAGAAATTAAGATAAAACTATTTAATAAACTTTTTAAAATTTTAATTTATATTTATTTAATTAATTAATAAAGATAAATTATTATATAATTAATAAAAAGAGAAATTTTATAATAAACTTTATAATAATTTAAGATTATTAATATCTTTAATAATTTAAAGATAATATTAATTAACTAAATATTTAAGATAAACCTTATAATTAAAGAATAAAAATAGTTAATATTAATTATAATAATAGATATAAACTATAATAATATATTTATAAATAAGAAATAATTCTTTAAAATTAATAATTTATTTAATTATAAATACTATTAAATTATTTAATTAAAATAGACTATTATAATTATTTAATTAAAATAGACTATTATAATTATTTAATTAAAATAGACTATTATAATTAAAGATTAATAATAAAATATTATAATTTTAAAAAATAAATTATAAATTTAAATTAATTTATAATATTAATTTAATATAAAATAATAAGATAAAGTTATTAATAAATAAAAATATAATTAATAGAAAATATTAATTAATTAAAAAAGGAAATTATAACTATTTTAATAAAAGTAATTAAGTTTATAGACTAAAAATATTAACTTTAATCTTTAAAAGATAAAATTAAAACTATTAAATTTAATAAAAAGAAAAATATTAAAACTTTTTAAAAAGTTAAAATTAAAATTAAGTAAATAAGTTAATATTATTAGAATTTATATAGATATCTATTTAATTAATAAAGAGAATTATTTATAAAATATAAAATATAAATATATTATTTTAAATATTATAAATTTATATAAAATTAACTTCTTAATATAAAATTAATTTATAAAAGATAAAGACTTTTTAAATAAAGATAAAAATATCTATAAAATAATAATCTATAAAAAGTTATTTAAGAAGTATTATTATTTAACTTATATATTCTTAAAATCTATATTAGATAAATTATTACTATTTAAAGAAAATATAAATTATAATATAATATTAAATTAAGATAATAATTTTACTATTAACCTTTTAAATAATATATTTATTAAATATTTATAGCTAATAAAGGACTATCTAAAGAAGTATTTTTAGAAAAGATTTATTATTTTAAATAAGATATTATATACGTTTTTAATATTATTTACTAAGAAGTTAAAGGAAGATTAAAGATTTTATATTAATTATAAAAACTTAAATAATATTATTAAGAAAAATAAATATCTATTATCTTTAATTAAAGAAATATTAATACGCCTTTAATAAGTAAAGATATTTATAAAACTTAATATAAAATAAGTATTCTACTAAATTTAAATAAAAAAGTTAATTAAAAATTTTATTATCTTTTAAATAAAATATAAATTATTTAAATATAAGATATTATCTTTTATATTATATAATAATCTAATCTTATTTTAATAATTTATTAATAAAGTATTCTTTTAATACTTAAATAACTTTTATATAATATATATTAATAATATACTAATCTATTTTAAATATTTACTAAAGTATTAAATCTATATTATAAAAGTGTTAAAAGTATTAATTAAAACTAATCTATAAGTCGATATTAAGAAAAAGTGAGTTTTATATAATAAAGATAAAGTTTCTCGACTTTATTATTAATATTAACGGAATAGCGATAAATCTAGAAAAGACTAAAATAGTTTAAAATTAAAAGTTACTAATAAATATAAAGAAAATTTTATTATTTAATAAATTCTATAACTTCTACTAGAAATTTCTAGAGAAGTTTAGATAAATTATACGACTATTAATAATATAGATATAAAAAGGGGTTTAAAAACCACTTAAATAAAAAGAAAAAAAAATATTTAAAAAAGTAAAAAAGTTAATTCTATTAAACTAAATATTAATATATTATAACTCTTTATTTAAGATAAAAGTCGAGTTTAATTATAGTAATAAGATTATTATAATAATTATATTATAGTTTTATAAATATATTTAAAGACTAATTACCTTCTAGACTAAGATATTATTAAAGATAAAATTAAGATATAAAATTCACGATAAGAAAATATTAGTTATAGTAAAAGTATTAATCGAGTAAAGAAGTATATTAATAGAATTATAATAAATTCTCTCTACTATAATTATTAACTATAAAGTACTAGAATATTTTACTATAAAATAGTTACTTAATATTAGATAAACTTAATAGAATAAAGCTTTCTCTAATTTCTATTTCTAAATTATATATCGGCCTAGAGCCTAAAATATCGTAATAAATATACTCTTTTATAAATAAGAAGACTTAAAAATAATAAAAAATAAAGATATTATAGTATAAATTTAAGTATTAATTAACTTAAATATAATAGTAGTATCTTTTTAACTTTTAATAAAATAATAATTATTACTTAAAAAGATATTTTAAAGTAGTAAGAAATATATAATCTTTAAAGAGAAAATAGTAGAAAAGTACACTTTAAAGTTAAGATTTAAGACTTAAATAATAATAGCTAAGATAGTAATAATTAAGTTTTTATAAAGGATAAAAGAAGTTAAAACTTAAAATTAAGAGTTTATAATAATTAAAATATTAAAAGAAAGAAATAATATATTAAAGAAATATATTAATCTCGATTTTAGACTAGAACTTACGCTTATCTATTCTATAATTTTCACTATAATTAAAAAAGAAAAGAAAGTTAGATATAAAGTAGAAGAAAGAGAAGATATATCTATAAATTTAAAATAATATATTTAAAATAAACTCGATTAGAAATAAAAGTCGCTAATAATATATTTACTAATAAATTAAATATTAGAAGTAAATCGGAAATATAACTCTTTATTAATATATTAAAAGTAAGTTAAAGTTAAAAAGAAATATTAAAAACTATAAAACGATTTATTTATTAAATTTAATAGATTTATAGTCCTAGATAAAAAGCTATAGAACGTTTTTAGGATAAGATTAATACCTTAAAAAAATAGATTAAGTAGTTTAAATTAAACTAAAAAAATATCCGGTTTAATAATAAATCTAACGATAAAGAACTATTAATATTATATAATTATAACGACTAAGCTAGAATAGTCGACTTAACTAGAAGCTATAAAAGTAAAGGCGATAATAAGATAAAAAAGTTCCTTAATCTATTAAAATTAACTAATAGTAAAAAGCTAACCTATAAGGAGTAGAAAAGTAAAATAAACAATAAACTTTATATTAATAGTAACTAGTTTTAAGATAAAAGAACGAAAACTATCTATATTAAAATATAAATTAATGGCGAGGTAGCTAAATATATATACTTTTTCTTAGAATTAGAGAAGAATAACGTAATCTTAATAAAACTAATAAGATTTCTAGATTAAATTTATAAGAACTTAAATAGATAATTAAAAGCTAAAGATAAACTAAAGAAGTTAAGATAAAATTACTTAATAAACTTTCTAAAGTTCTAGTTTACGTTTATCCGGCTAGTTAATAAAGCTAGGTTATTACGCGACTAGTGGAAAGAGAAACTCCACGATAGACTCTATAATAGTTTAAGGCTAATAATAGTGGAAGCTATAAATAACGATAAAATTAGCTTCTAGAAATACTATAGTAAAGTCACGATATAGATATAAAAGTTAAAAAGGTTAGATAAAGCTAGTAAAGCCTATAGAGAGAGTTAGAAGTGTGGTAAACTAACTAAAATAACTTCTATCTTAATAATAATAAATAAAACTTTATATCGATTAAGAAGTAGAGGAATTATCTTACCTATAACACTATAAGTAATAGAGTAGACTATAACTATTCGAAAGTTTATAGGTAACTACTTTAACTATAGTAAGGCCGGATATAAAGCGTTAAAATGCCGGGAACTAAAGAAGATAATCGAAGTAAAGTTAGTCTAAAAAGATAAGTATTAGAGCTTAAAGTCCGATTTAGAGTTAAATTCGAAAAACGAGAAACCCTAAGTAGAGACTCTATATTAGGGCTAATAATAGAAGTATTAATAATACTAATTAACGATTTAGTATTAAAAAAGCTATTTATAATACCGTGCTAAATCTCGAAGAATAGAATTATAATATAACTTAAGGCCCTAATCGATATTAAAGCTTAAGAGTATACCTTACTAAATAAAAGATAGCTACGCGCTCTAAAATAATACCTTAGAATTAAAGTTAAAAAGATAGACTAGAAAATCGAAGTTAATACCTTTAATAATTTAAAGATAATATTAATTAACTAAATACTCGAGATAAGCCTTATAATTAGAGGATAAAGATAGCTAATATTAATTATAATAATAGATATAAGCTATAATAATATACTTATAGATAAGGAGTAATTCTTTAAAATTAATAGTCTACTTAATTATAAGTATTATCGAATTATTTAGCTAGAATAAACTATTATAGTTAAAGACTAATAATAAGATATTATAATTTTAAAGAACGAGTTATAAACTTAAACTAATCTATAACACTAATTCGATATAGAACGACGAGATAAAGCTATTAATAAACGAGAACGTAACTAATAAAAAGTATTAGTTAACTAAAGGAGAAAACCGTAACTATTTTAATAGAAATAACTAAGTTTATAGGCTAAGAATATTAGCTTTAATCTCTAAAAGATAAAATTAGAACTATTAAATCTAATAAAAAGAAAGATATTAGAACTCTCTAAAAAGCTAAAATTAAAGTTAAATAAGCGGGTTAATATTACTAGAATCTATATAAATATCTACTTAGTTAGTGGAGAAAACTATCTAAAAAATATAAAACGTAAAGATATTATTATAGATACTATAAGTCTATATAAGATTAACTCTTTAATATAAGATTAACTCTTAGAAGATAAAAACCCTTTAAATAAAGATAAAGATATTTATAAAGCGATAATTTATAAAAAGTTACCTAAAAAATATTATTATTTAGCCTATATATTCTCGAAATCTATATTCGATAAGCTACCACCGCTTAAAGAAGATATAAACTATAATATAATACTAAACTAAGATAATAATCTTATTATTAGCCCCTTATATAATATACTTATTAAACACTTATAGCTAGTAAAGGACTATCTAAAGAAGTATTTTTAGAAGGGGTTTATTATTTCGAGCGAGACACTATACACGTCTCTAATATTATTTATTAAGAAGTTAGGGGAAGATTAGAGATTTTACGTTAACTATAGAAAGTTAAATAATATTATTAAAAAGGATAAATATCTATTACCCCTAATCGAAAAAACACTAACGCGCCTTCGACGAGTAAAGATATTTACGAAACTCGATATAAAATAAGTATTCTACTAAATCTAGATAAAGAAATTAGCCGAAGATCTTACTACCTTTTAAACGAGATATAGATTATTTAAATATAAAATACTACTTTTCGAGTTATATAACGGTCTAGTCTTATTCTAATAATTTATTAATAAGGCGCTCTTCTAATATCTAAACGATTTTTATATAGTATATATTAACGATATACTAATTTACTTTAAATATCCATTAAAACACTAAACTTATATCGCGAAAGTGCTAGAAGTATTAGCTAAAGCTAGCTTATAAGCTGATATTAAGAAAAGCGAGTTTCACGTAATAAAGATAAAGTTTCTTAGCTTTATTATTAGTATTAATAGAATAGCGATAAATTTAGAAAAGACTAAAATAGTCCGAAACTAGAAGTTATTAACGAATATAAAGGGAATCTTATTATTTAATAAATTCTATAATTTCTACCGGAAGTTCCTAGAGAAATTTAGACGAGTTATACGACTATTAACGATATAGATATAAAAAGAGATTTAAAAACCACTTAAATAGAAAGAAAAAAAGGTATTTAAGAAAATAAAAGAGCTAATTCTATTAAATTAAATATTAACGCACTACGACTTTTTACTCGAGACGAAAGTCGAGTCTAATTATAATAATAAGGTTATTATAGTAATTATATTATAACTCTATAAATACGTTTAAAGGCTAGTTACCTTCTAGATTAAAACGTTATTAGAGATAGAACTAAGATATAAAATCTATAATAAGGAAATACTAGCTATAATAAAAGTATTAGCTAAGTAGAGAAGTATACTAATAAAGTTATAATAAATTCCCTTTACTATAATTATTAATTATAAAGCACTAGAATACTTTATTATAAAATAATTATTTAATACTAGATAAACTTAATAGAGTAAAGCTCTCTCTAATTTCCACTTCCGAATCACGTATTAGCCCGGAGCCTAAAACGTTGTAGTAGACACGCTCTCCCGTAAATAAGAAAATCTAAAAATAGCGAAAGATAAAGATATTATAATATAAACCTAAATACTAATTAACTTAAATATAACGGTAGTATCTTTTTAGCTCTTAATAAAATAATAACTACTATCTAAGAAGATATCTTAGAGTAGTAAGAAACGTATAATCTCTAGAAAGAAGATAATAGAAAAGTACGCTCTAAAGTTAAGGCCCGGGACTCGAGTGATAGTAGTTAAGATAGTAATAATTAAGCTTTTATAGAGGATAAAGGGAGCTAAAACTTAGAACTAAAGATTTATAATAACTAAAACCTCGAAAAAGAGGAATAATATATTAAATAAGTATATTAACTTTAACTTTAAATTAAGGTCCACGCTTATCTACTCTATAATTCCCACTATAACTAAAAAAGAAAAGGAAATTAGGTATAAAATAGAAGAAAAAGAAGATATATCTATAAATTTAAAACGATATATTTAAAATAAGCCTAATTAAAAATAAGAGTTACTAGTAATATACTTACTAATAGATTAAATATTAGAAGTGAACCGAAAATATAACTTTTTATTAGTATACTAAAAGTAAGCTAAAATTAAAAAGAAGTACTAGAAATTATAAAATAATCTATTTATTAGATTTAATAGATTTATAGTCCTAGATATAGATAATCTTAGAATATATCTAATATAAAACGTATATAACGCATTAATTATAGAATATCTAGAAATTAAAAAGATAAAAGAATTAATCTAAACGCGATACTATTAACTTAGATTAATAGCTAATATAGATAAATATATTTAGAACTATTATATCTATTATCGAACGTATATATTAAGAGATAAAACCCCCGGTTTACTAAAATCACTACTAATTAGAGATAGATATTAGTAATACGTTATCTTCGACTTTAAATTATTCCTTAAGGATATATATAGATTCGAAATAGCGTTTATAGTAGTAGATTAATTAGAAAAAAGAGCGATTTCACTCCCTTATATTAAAGATATCTTAGTTAAGGTAACTATAAAGCTATACTATAAATATATATAGCGAATATATAGTATACTAGAGATAGTAATATTAAATTATAGTCTATAGTTTATTTCTATATTTATAGATAAGCTTTATAAACTAATAAAAGTAAAATAGAAGCTATTTATAATTTACTATTTATAGATAAATAAAGATATAAAGATTATTAATTAGTATATAAATTTATAGTTCCGGCCCTTTATAAACTACTACTAAAGTAATTAGTCGAAGTTATTATCTATAATAGACTTTATCTAGACTATATTAGTCTATAAATTAACGGGTATTTTCCCTTATAAGTTAGAATTTAATTATTAACTATAAATATATTTTAACTAATAAGAGTAGATAGATCTTAATATATATAAGATAGTTCGAGAAAAGATAAATAGAGAGGAAGCTTAATTATTTATAAAACACACTTATAATACCGTTAAATAGACGAGGAATAATCTAGAAAAGGTATAAATAATATAAATAAAATCGGCTAATAAGTATCGGAGAGAACTAGATTTTAGATTAGAAGATTATATTTTTATCTTATATAAAGACTAGATATTAGATAGGCTAAATATTAAACTAAACTATTAGAATATAGGTTTATATAAAATAATAGAAATAAAGAGATATTCTTATATAATCGATTTACCTACTAATATAAAGATATTGAATATATTTCACGTAAATAGGCTTTATAAAATATCGATAGACCTATTACCCGGATAACAGCTAAAATTATCACCGCCGATCGAAATAGACGGTAAGCCCGAATATAAAGTAGATAAGATTCTAGTAAGTCGTATCTCTCGCGGTAAGTTATAGTATAAAGTAAGTTAGATTAAATATAACTTTAATAAAATATAATATCTAGCTTATAACTTTATCGAAGTATTATATAAGCTCGAAAAATTCTATAATTAAAGATTAGCTAATATCGAATTACTAGTCTAATTTAAAGAATAGCTCTAAACCTTTAAATTCGAGATAGAAATAGAGCCGTACGATAATAATAATATAGTTAAAAAGAAAAAAGACTTATATAGATTTTAAAATATTATAAATAGATAATAAATCGTGTTATAGAATATTATTAATATTATTATAGAAATTAAGGCCGATTTCTACTATTAAAGAGGAGATAATATAATAATATATTATAATATTAATTCTATATTTCCTATATTAAGTATTTAATTTATTTATAAAAGATCTTTATCGAGTTAAATATAAAAAAGATCTTTAAACGCTAATTAGTTAAATAGAAGATAGTTAAGTTAAAATTTAATAAAATAGAACTATTATATATAGATATTCGACTTATAATATTATTATTCTTTAACTTAATCTCTATACTTAATAGTTAATAATAGAGATAATTAAAATATAATTACTATAGCTATACTATATTATTATAATAAATCTATATAAGATAATAGAAATAAAGAGATATTTTTATATAATCGATTTACTTACTAATATAAAGATATTAAATATATTCTATATAAATAAGCTTTATAAAGTATTAATAAACTTATTACTTAAATAATAATTAGAACTATTATCGTTAATTAAAATAAACGATAAACCTAAATATAAAATAGATAAAATCTTAATAAATTATATCTTTCGCGGTAAGTTATAGTATAAAGTAAGTTAGATTAGATATAATCTTAATAAAATATAATATCTAGCTTATAACTTTATTAGAGTATTATATAAACTCGAAAAATTTTATAATTAAAAATTAACTAATATTAAATTATTAATTTAATTTAAAGAATAACTTTAAATCTTTAAATTTAAGATAAAAGTAAAGCTATATAATAATAATAATATAGTTAAAAAGAAAAAGCTTATATAGATTTTAAGATATTATAAATAAATAATAAATCGCGTTATAAAATACTATTAATATTATTATAAAAATTAGGGCCGATTTTAACTATTAAAGAGAAAAGTAATATAATAATATATTATAATATTAATTCTATATTTTCTATATTAAGTATTTAATTTATTTATAAAAGATCTTTATTAAATTAAATATAAAAAAGATCTTTAAATATTAATTAATTAAATAAAAGATAATTAAACTAAAATTTAATAAAATAGAACTATTATATATAAATACTTAATTTATAATATTATTATTTCTTAACTTAATCTTTATACTTAATAGTTAATAATAAAGATAGTTAAAATATAATTATTATAATTATATTATATTATTATACTAGATTAAATTTTTCTTTAATAATCTTTAAAAAGATAATATAATATTTTAATTAAAGTATAATATTAGTTTAATTAATAAATAATTATAAAATTAATTAGAAATTTATAAATAATTAAGCTTTATTAATAATAAAATATTTAATATTTAAAAATATTAATATTAATAATAACGATAATTTAGTATTTAAAAGAAATTAAAATTAATAAATATAAATTATTTAAAAAAGTAAATATTATAGTAAATTAAATAAAATAATTAAATCTTTAATAATTTTAATAAAGTAAATAAATAATAAATTAACTATAAATTTAAAAGTAAAAAGTAATATTAAATTAAAAGAAAAAATATATTAATATAAATTAATATTAAAAGTAATTAATTAATAAATTATTAATAATATTTTAGAAATAAATTTATAAAATTTATTAAAAAAAATTTCTAAAATAATAAAAAAAGAAAAATCTCTTAAATATATTATTATTATAAATAATTGAAATAATAATATAATTAATAAAATAAAAGAATAAATAGTTAAAAGTTTAAATTAATTTATAATAAAATATTTTTATATAAAAGTAAAATTTATAATTTAAAAAATATAATTTAAAAAAATAGTAAATTTTATTAATAAAATAATATTTAATTTATAATTAAAGCTATAAATATATTAAATAAATAAAAAAGCTATAAAATATTTTTAAAATAAAATTAATATTTTAAAAAGATAAATTAAATAATTTAAATTAAATTAAAAAAGTATTTAATTTAATAATAAATTTAATAATAAAGAATTATTAATATTATATAATTATAATAATTAAGTTAAAATAATTAATTTAACTAAAAGATTTAAAAGTAAAGATAATAATAAAATAAAGAAATTTCTTAATTTATTAAAATTAATTAATAATAAGAAATTAATTTATAAAAAATAAAAAGTAAAATAAATAATAAACTTTATATTAATAATAATTAATTTTAAAATAAAAAAGTAAAAACTATTTATATTAAAATATAAATTAATAATAAAATAATTAAATATATATATATTTTTTTTAAAATTAAAAAAGAATAATATAATTTTAATAAAATTAATAAAATTTTTAAACTAAATTTATAAAAATTTAAATAAATAATTAAAAGTTAAAAATAAATTAAAAAAGTTAAAATAAAATTATTTAATAGATTTTCTAAAATTTTAATTTATATTTATTTAGTTAATTAATAAAGTTAAATTATTATATAATTAATAGAAAAAGAGACTTTATAATAAATTTTATAATAATTTAAGATTAATAATAATAAAAACTATAAATAATAATAAAATTAGCTTTTAAAAGTATTATAATAAAGTTATAATATAAATATAAAAGTTAAAAAGATTAAATAAAACTAATAAAATTTATAAAAAAAATTAAAAATATAATAAATTAATTAAAATAACTTTTATTTTAATAATAATAAAAAAATTTTATATTAATTAAAAAGTAAAGAAACTATTTTATCTATAATATTATAAATAATAAAGTAAATTATAATTATTTAAAAATTTATAGATAATTATTTTAATTATAATAAAATTAGATATAAAGTATTAAAATACTAGAAATTAAAGAAAATAATTAAAGTAAAGTTAATTTAAAAAGATAAATATTAAAGTTTAAAGTTTAATTTAAAGTTAAATTTAAAAAATAAGAAACTTTAAATAAAAACTTTATATTAAAATTAATAATAGAAATATTAATAATATTAATTAATAATTTAATATTAAAAAAGCTATTTATAATATTATATTAAATTTTAAAGAATAAAATTATAATATAACTTAAAACTTTAATTAATATTAAAGTTTAAAAGTATATTTTATTAAATAAAAGATAATTATTTACTCTAAAATAATATCTTAAAATCGAAATTAGAAAAATAGATTAAAAAATTAAAATTAATATCTTTAATAATTTAAAGATAATATTAATTAATTAAATATTTAAGATAAACTTTATAATTAAAGAATAAAAATAGTTAATATTAATTATAATAATAAATATAAATTATAATAATATATTTATAAATAAAAAGTAATTTTTTAAAACTAATAATTTATTTAATTATAAATATTATTAAATTATTTAGTTAAAATAAACTATTATAATTAAAAACTAATAATAAAATATTATAATTTTAAAGAATAAGCTATAAATTTAAATAAATTTATAATATTAATTTAATATAAAATAATAAAATAAAATTATTAATAAATAAAAATATAATTAATAAAAAATATTAATTAATTAAAGAAAAAAATTATAATTATTTTAATAAAAATAATTAAGTTTATAAACTAAAAATATTAACTTTAATCTTTAAAAGATAAAATTAAAACTATTAAATTTAATAAAAAGAGAAATATTAAAACTCTTTAAAAAATTAAAATTAAAATTAAATAAATAGATTAATATTATTAGAATTTATATAAATATTTACTTAATTAATAGAGAAAATTATCTAAAAAATATAAAATATAAAGATATTATTATAAATATTATAAGTTTATATAAAATTAACTTTTTAATATAAAATTAACTTTTAAAAGATAAAAATCTTTTAAATAAAAATAAAAATATTTATAAAATAATAACTTATAAAAAATTATTTAAAAAATATTATTATTTAATTTATATATTCTCGAAATTTATATTTAATAAGTTACTATTATTTAAAAAAGATATAGATTATAATATAATATTAAATTAAAATAATAATTTTATTATTAACTTTTTATATAATATATTTATCGAATATTTATAGCTAATAAAGAATTATTTAAAGAAATATTTTTAAAAGAGATTTATTATTTCGAATAAAATATTATATATATTTTTAGTATTATTTATTAAAAAGTTAAAAGGAGATTAAAGATTTTATATTAATTATAAAAAACTAAATAATATTATTAAAAAGAATAAATATCTATTATTTTTAATTAAAGAAATATTAATATATTTTCGATAAATAAAGATATTTATAAAATTTAATATAAAATAAATATTCTATTAAATTTAAATAAAAAAGTTAATTAAAAATCTTATTATAACGGTGTAGCGGTTATAGAGAATCGAATTAGATTATAACTAGTATAACTTAACTATAATATAAAGAGATTAAGTTAAGGAAAGAAGAAATTATAATTATATAATCTATTAATATTAAGTATATAATAGTAGAATCTCGGCGCGACTACTACTAATAAGGGAAAATAGGAAATAATAATCTATAATATTATTATACTTATTATCTTTTAAATAAAATATAAATTATTTAAATATAAAATATTATCTTTTAAATTATATAATAGTTTAATCTTATTTTAATAATTTATTAATAAGATATTTTTTTAATATTTTAATAATTTTTATATAATATATATTAATAATATATTAATTTACTTTAAATATTTATTAAAATATTAAATCTATATCACGAAAATACTAAAAATATATTATAATAAAAGTTTATATTTATTAAAATAAAATTAGATAAATTTAAAAATATATTTAACTTTTTATTTAATATAGTTAACTATAAAGATAAATTTAATAAAATAATAAAATATATATAATAAAGATATTTTAAGTTAATAATATAATTTATTAACTTTTTAATTTTAGATAACACTTATAATAAGATAAGATATATTATATAAAAATAATATAATAAATAAAGTTAAATTTAAAACTATAATATTTAACTTTATAAATAAGATTAATAGTAAAAATAATTATAAAGAATTTAAATATATAAAAAAAAGATTATTTTTAAATATTTTTATTTTTTATAATTAATTTAATTATTTATATTTTAATTATTTTAATTATTTAATTATTTAATTATTTCTTTTATAATTAAAATATTTATATATTTAAATATTTAAACTATATAATATTTTTTAATTATTTTAATTATTTAGTTATTTAATTATTTTTTTTATAATTAAAATATTTATATATTTAAATATTTAAATTATATAATTTATTATTATTTATTTTATTTATAATTCTTTTAAATAGTTTTCCTTTTTTCCTTTTATTTATTATTTATATATTTCTATAACTTATAACTATAATAAAGTATTAATTAAGGCTAATTTATAAATTAATATTAAAAAAAATAAATTCTATATAATAAAGATAAAATTTTTTAACTTAATTATTAATATTAATAGAATAATAATAAATTTAAAAAAGATTAAAATAATTTAAAATTAGAAATTACTAATAAATATAAAAAGAATCTTATTATTTAATAAATTTTATAACTTTTATTAAAAGTTTCTAAAGAAATTTAGATAAATTATATAACTATTAATAATATAAATATAAAAAGAGGTTTAGAAATTATTTAAATAAAAAGAAAAAAAAATATTTAAGAAAATAAAAAAGTTAATTCTATTAAATTAAATATTAATATATTATAACTTTTTATTTAAGATAAAAATTAAGTTTAATTATAATAATTAAATTATTATAATAATTATATTATAATTTTATAAATATATTTAAAAGTTAATTATCTTCTAGACTAAAATATTATTAGAAATAAAATTAAAATATAAAATCTATAATAAGAAAATATTAATTATAATAAAAGTATTAATTAAATAGAGAAATATATTAATAAAATTATAGTAAATTCCCTTTACTATAATTATTAATTATAAAATATTAAAATATTTTACTATAAAATAATTATTTAATACTAAATATTATATTTAATTAAGTATTTAATTAAATATATATTATAATAAAAGTCTATATTTATTAAAATAGAATTAAATAAATTTAAAAATATATTTAACTTCTTATTTAATATAGTTAATTATAAAGATAAGTTTAATAAAGTAATAAAATATATATAATAAAAATATTTTAAGTTAATAATATAACTTACTAACTTTTTAACTTTAAATAATACTTATAATAAGATAAAATATATTATATAAAAATAATATAATAAATTAAATTAAATTTAAAACTATAATATTTAAATTTATAAATAAAATTAATAGTAAAAATAATTATAAAAAATTTAAATATATAAAGAAAAAATTATTTTTAAATATTTTTATTCTTTATAATTAATTTAATATATTTATATTTTAGTTATTCTAATTATTAATTATTTATAACGATTAATATAATTAGTAATTATTATCTAATTATTTTAATTATTAATTATTTCTAATAATTAACGCGATTAATAATTATTATTTAATTATATAATTCTTTATTATTTATTTTATCTATAATTTTTTTAAATAATATTTCTTTCTTCCTCTTATTTATTATTTATATATTTTTATAATTTATAGTTATAATATTATTCTCTTTTTTCTTAACTTTTATCTTAAAAGTTTATTTTTTTTACTTAAGTATAAAATAAATATATTATTTATTTATTAAATTATATATATCTTTTTTTTCTTTTTTTTTAAGATATTAAAAACTAAATCTTATTTAATCTATTATTAATATTATATTATTTATATTACTTTATATAATTATCTTATATTAACTTTTTATTTTATTTATTATTATTCTTTTTATTTTTATATTATTAATATTCTCTTTAATTTTTATTTTAAATATTTTATTTATAATATAAAATATAATCTTATAATATTATAAAAAAATTAAGATAAACTTAATATTTTAAGAGTTAAACTTTATTATTAACTTATTTAAACTTACTCTATTAATAATAAGGCGTTTATTTAAAAGAAATAATTAATATAATAACTTTATTTTTTTAATTAAAAAGAGATTAAAATATTTTATTATAAATTAAATTTTATTAAAAAGTTAAAAACTTTAAAATAAATAATTAAAGAATAATAAACTTTCTTAATTATTTCTTTTTTTTTATTATTATATCTTCTTCTAGTTAATTTAGTTTAAATTTCTTTATTTTTAAAAGTTTAAAATTTTCTAATTTTAATAATAAAACTATTTAAATTTTTAATTATAATTTATTAAATATTTAAATAATTTCTATATATTATTTATATATTTATAGTCTTTTTATTTTATTAAATACTTATATTAATTATTTATTTATTATAGATTTAAAATTTATTTTATTTTATAAATATCTTCTTTTTTAAATTTTATAGATTATATTTAAAGTTTAATATTAGTATATACTAATTCTAGAAATAATATATAAAAAACTAAATATATCTTTATTTTTTATAATAATTTTAATTTATAATTAACTTTTTCTTTAATATAATCTATAAGCGAGTAGTATATATAAATAAATAATATATTTTTCCATTTTATTATAATCTTTAAACTTAATTATATAGTTATAACTCGAGAAAATTAATTATATTTAATTAAACTTTCTTCTTTAAATATTTCTTTATTCTTTTAATAAGTTTATATATTATATTTAATCTTTCTATATCTTCTATAATATTATAAATATAATAATTCTTTCTTTACTAAATCTCTTTTCTTTAACTTTTTACTCGATTATCGCCTAATAATCTTTTTCTAAATAATTAATTCTTATATATCTTATATATTAAATACTTCTTCTATTTATATATATATTTTTTTAGCTTATCGTCGCTTTATAAGTATCTTATTAGCCTTTCGAAGCGTTTAGACCTTATTATATATAAATATTATTTTATAAGTAATAAACTTTATACTCTTTATTAATTATTTAATAGTTAAGAAAATAGTATTTAAAGAACTTCCTTAATATTAAATTATCTAATTCTTAATATATTTAGACTACGAAATAGCTTTTTTAAAGTTATTTAATATCTAAAAAACTTATAAATCGGTAGCGGGAAGAAAAAATCTAGTTAATATTAATATTTATAACTTTATATTAAGCTTTAAAATAATAGCTTAAAGATTATAAAGAACTAGGCTAATATTAAAGAAACTCGCTTAAATATTTTTAATCGTTATAATATTAATATAGATATTTTTAAATATAATAAAGAATTTAATTTTAGTGATATAGTTAATATAAACTTTAATAAAGACTTTAAGTTCCCGGCTATATATTCGTTTTAATACGCTAAAATATCTAATATTTAAAGATTAGATAAGATGCGAAAAATATATAAATAAATAAATAGTAATAATATTCTTTTCTTTATAGAATTCCTTAAACTAAACTAATAAATAACTTATATAATTATTAAGAATAATTATCTAATAAATATTTTTTTATTAGATATTTATATATTAATGGAAATACTAAATTTAGTCTATAGCTATCTTTTTATCTATTTAGCCGTTTAGCGAGATCTTAATAACTTAAGAAAGCGGGAGACTATATTTAATATATTAAAATATAAGATAATTAACGCCTTATATAATTAAGAAAAAAGATAGTATAAAACTATTATTACTTATATACTCGATTATTATAGCTTATTCGCGATTATTAGGCTAAAGTTATTTATCTTTATTACGTCTATTAATACACGTAATAACTATATCGTTATAAATAATATCTATTATAAAGTCTATTTTATCGAAGTTATAAAGATTAATATCTTAAATTATATATTTCGCGTATATATTAGTTATTAAATAGAATTATATATTTATCGTATTTAAATTTTTATAAAGAGCTCTTTAGAAATCGTAAATATAAGAAAAATATATTTTTAGTTTTAATTATTATTTAATAAAGTTCTCTATTTAATACTTTTTTATATATCCTATAACGCGTTTCACGAGAAGTAGATTAGCTATCTCTTCTATATTAACTAGCTAAGATAGAAACCCTCATGTATTTAAGTCTAAAATATATTAGACGATTATCTCTTCTTTAGTTTCTATTAACTTTTAAGAATTAGGGCGATAGTCGCGTTTAAAAGTTTAGCCGTTTATTCTCGTATAAAAGATAGTTTTAGAGATATTATAGATTATTATAACTTTCTAATAGCTAAGTTTTTTATTACGTTAAAAAGTTTAGATAATAAGGATAATTTAATTTTTATTTAATTATATAGATATTATTAGTTATAGAGAAATATATTATTATAGAAGAAAAAGTTATAATATATAAAAAAGTATATTATTTATTTATATATATTACTCGTTTATAGATTATATTAATTTATTTAATTTTAAAAGAGTTAATTTTTTTATAATTTAATTTTTTATTAAATCGTTTTATTTTAAAATTTTTCTATAATAAATAAACTTTATTCTTTTTTTTAAAGATTAATTTTAATAATTTATATTAATTATTATATTTTATAGTTTTTATTATTTAAAAAGCTATATTTTATAATAATTATATATATAATTCTTTAATTTATTTAACTTTTAATATTACTTCTTATAAAATATTTTAAATTATTCTCGATTTATAATATACTTTTAATTTAAAATTATAGTTTATATAAAAGAGTAAAATCTTTATAATATTAAATTTTATATTATTATATATAAATTATACTATTAATAGTAACTTTATTTAATTATTTTATTAATAATTTATATAATTATATAAATATTATTTTAAAGATTAATTTATTCTTTTAATTTAATTATTTATTTATAAATAAAAGTTTATTAATAATTTATAATTTATCTTTAAACTTTATATTAAAATTTATTAAAATATTAATTTAAATAATTTATCTTTATTTAAAATAATCTTTTTTAATATTTAATAATTTATTAATATTATTTTTATTATTAATATTCTTATTTATAATATTATTATTATCGTCTTTATTAATATAAAATAAATAAACTTTATTAATTATTTTATAATAATTAATATTATATTATATTCTACTTTTATTATTAAATCTTTAAATTTTAATAAATTTATAATAAAGTTTATTATTATTAAGTTTTATACTTATTTTAATAATTTAATATATTATATTTATCTATAAAATATATATTTTATACTCTTATTTTATATATAATTATTATATTTTAAGATAATTTATTTTATTATACTTTTTATTTTTAAAAAATAGTAATTTCTTAAAATTCTTTTTAAGATTTTATTAATATTTTAATAACTATATATTAATACTTTATAAATCTCTTTAATAAGAATCTTTTATAATATTATTAATATATATATAAATTTATTATATAATTATATTTTTTAAAATATTTATATTATTTTAAAATTATTATTTTTTTTAAAACTTCTTTATTATATTATTTTTCTAATAAATATTATAAATTTATTATTTTTTTATAAATTCAATTATTAGTATTATAGTTAATCTTAATTAATTATAGATAATCGCGTTATTTTCTTTTTTTAATATTATATTATATACTAATTTTATTTTTTTTAAATAATTAAATTTTCTATTTATAATATTATTTAATTTATTTTTAATTTCTAGTTTATAAAAGATTTTAAAATTAAAGAATATAAATATTTTTATCTATTTTATTTATCTTTAATTTAATTTCTTTATTATAAAAAAATTTATTAAGTTTTAATAATTTAATTAAACTTTTATAATATATTTAAATTCTTTAAAATATAACTTTTACTATTTAAATATATTAATAATTATTAATGATTCTTTATTATTTATATTATAATTTAACTTTATAATTATAAACTTTTATAAATAAAAAATTATTAAATATAATTATTTTTTCTTATTTAATTAATTTATATATATATTTAATATATAATTAAATATATTAGTTTTTAATATTATTAATTTCTTTAAATTAAATATAATTAAAATAAATATTATAATAAACTTTTTCTTAAATTTATTAAATACTTTTTATATTTTTTTTATTTAAATAAAGATATTTTCCTTCTTTATTAATTTTAATAATAGTATTATTACTTTTAAATACTTTTAAATAAATTTTCTATAATAGTTTATAAAATTTAAAAATAATTATATATTCTTTATATTCTTTAATATTAGTTAATTTTTAATTATAATTATCTTTTTTAAATTTATTTATATTTTTTTAATAATAATAATAAAGTTTAGAAATTTCGTTTTTTTAATATAAAATTTATATTTATTTAAATATATTAAAAGTCTCTTTTCTTATAATTTTATTAATATTTTCTTTATATATTTTCTATATTTTTTAAACGTTTTATTTATATATATTAGTATATTATCTAAATAAATAATTATAAATATATTTAAATATTCTTTTAATATATAATTAATTATTACTTAAAATATTATTATAATATTAATTAAATTAAATAATATTATTATATATTTATATAATCTAAATTTTATTCTTATAATTATTTTCTATTTTTTATCTTCTTTTATTCTAATTTAATATTAATTATTTTAAATATTAAATTTTATAAATTATTTTACTTTTTATAATTTATCTTAAATTTTTAAGATTAAAGATAATAAATATTTATTTTTAATTATAATATTATTTAACTATTTATAATTAATATATAATTTTAACTTATTATTTTTCTTTAATATAAATAAAATTAATAAAATTATTAAATTTTTATTAAATTATATATATCTTTTTTTTAAATTAATATAAATATATTCTTTAAATATTTTATATTATTTTTTTATTAATAAATAAATTAAATTAAATTATAATTTTATATTTTTTTTTAATATTATTTTATAATTTTATATTTAATAATTTAGAAATATAATTATTATATCTTTTTTAAATAAATCTTTAAACTTATTATATTCTTTAAATATATTAGATTTTTTAAAAATCTATTATAACGGGAGTCTATACTTATTAAGACGGAACTAGATAAATCTAGAAACACGTCTAGCTTCTCACTTAACGTGGTTAACTATAAAGATAGGTTTAGTAAAGTGATAGGATATATATAATAAAGGCATTTTAAGTTATCGATATAACTTACTAACTCCTTAACTTTCGGTAATACTTATAATAAGATAAGACGTACTATATAGAAATAATATAATAAGTGAAGTTAAGTTTAAAACTATAATATCTAAATTTATAGATAAGATTAATAATAAGAATAACTATAAAAAATCTAAATATATAAGAGAAAGACCGTTCTTAAATATTCCTATCCTCTATAGTTAATTTAGTATACCTATACCTTTTTAGATATAGTGGCCGTTTTAAATATAGATCTCCTTCTACGTCCTTTACGTCTATTACGTCTATAACCTAGACGTCCTAAATATAATGGACGTGGATCCCCTCTTACGTTCTTTATATCTATTACGTCTATAGTTTCTAATCACGTGACCCCTTATTACTAGTTTTATCCGTAGTTCTCCCGAGTGGTGTTCCTACTTTCCCCTTACTTATTATCTATATATTTCTATAACTTATAGTCGTAATACTATCCTCCTTTTTCTTAACTCTTATTTTAAGAGTTTATTCCTTTTACTTAAGTATAAAGTAGCCGTATTACCTATCTATTAAGTCGTACGCACCTCTTTTTCCTTTCTTCTAAGATACCTTAAACTAAATCTCGCGTAGTTTATCGTCGGTGTCTTATAGCCTAAATTATATCCTCCGGTCGACTAATACTTACTCCCTATTTAATCTATCGCCGTTAATCTTATATTTACCGTCTCGATCTCTCTTCCGGCTTCTATTCTAAGTGTATAGCTCGTGGTTTAAAATGCGACCTTATAGTGATATAAAAGGATTAAGATAAGTTAAACGCTTCGCGATCTAAGCTTCGTCGTAAACTCGCTAAGGCGCGAGTTTCCCGTGATAACGTACACGCCCGGATATTAGAGGCTTTTACTCGTGAGGAGCGATTAATATAGTAACTCTAACTTCTCGATTAGAAGAAGGGCGAAATAATTCATCGTAAGCTTAATTCTATTAAGAAACTTAAGGCTTTAAAGCGAGTAGCTAAAGGGTAGCGAGCTTCCTCGATCGCTCCTTCTTCCTCCATTATCGTGTCTTTCTCTAGTTAGTCTAGTTTAGATTTCCCTACCCTTAAGGGTCTAGAATTCCCTAGTTTTAACGATAAAACTATTTAAGTTTCTAATCGTAGTTCGTTAAGTGTTTAAGTGGTTTCTATATATTATCTATATATTTATAGTCTTTTCATTTTACTAAATACTTATACTAATTATTTATTTATTATAGGTCTAAGATTTATTCTATCTCGTAGATATCTTCTTCCTCGAGTTCTATAGATCGTGTTTAAAGTTTAGTATTAGTAGATACTAGTTCTAGGAGTAATATATAGAAAATTAAGTATATCTTTATTTCTTATAGTAATTCTAACTTATAATTAACTTTTCCTTTAACCTATTTAATTCTAAAAAGGCCGATTTTCTTATAGTCTAGTTTCTTATTAGGTCGTTTTATTTTAAGGTTTTTCTATAATAAGTAAACTTTATCCCTTCTTTTAAAGGTCGGTTTTAGCGACCTATACTAGTTACTATACTTCGTAGCTCTTATTATCTAGAAAGCTATATCTCGTGATAGCTATATATATAATTCCTTAATTTACTCGACTTTTAATATTACTTCTTATAAAATACTTTAAACCGTTCTCGGCTCTCGATATACTTCTAGTTTAAAACTATAGTTTATATAGAAGGGTAAAACCTTTATAGTATCGAATTTCGCGCTATTATATACGAATTACGTTATTAGTAGTAGCTCTACCTAGTTATTCTACTAGTAATTTATATAGTTACGTAAGTATTACTTTAGAGATTAATTTATTCTCTTAGTCTAGCTATCCATTTATAGATAAAAGCTCGTTAATAGCTTATAGTTTACCCTTAGACTCTATACTAGAGTCTACTAAAACGTTAATTTAAATAGTTTATCTCTATCTAAGATAATCTCTCTCGATATTTAGTGATTTACTAGCATTATTTTTATCACTAATACTACTACTTATAGTGCTATTATCGTTATCTTTACTAGTATAAAGTAGGTGAACTTTATTAGTCGCTCCACGATAACTAATATCGCGTTATACTTTACTTCTATCGCTAGATCTTTAGATCCTAGTAGATCTATAATAAAGTCTATCGTTATTAAGTCCTATACTCGCTTTAGTGGCTTAATATATTATATCTATCTATAAGATACGTATTTAGTACTCTTATTTCGTATATAGTCGTTATACTCTAAAATAACTTACTTTACTATATCTCTTACCCCTAGGAAATAGTAATTCCTTAAAATCCTTTTTAAGGTTTTATTAATACCTTAGTGATCGTGTGCTAGTGCTTTATAGATCTCTTTAGTAAGGGTCTTTCGTAGTGTCGTTAGTATATATATAAGCTTATTATATAGCTATATTCCTTAAGCTATTTATATTACCCTAAAGTCGTTACCCTTTCGGAACTCCTCTATTATACTATCCTTCTAATAAGTATCACGAATTTATTATTCTCTTATAGATTCGATTATTAGTATTATAGCTAATCTTAGCTAGTTATAGATGATTACGTCGTTTTCTTTCTTTAGTACTATATCGTATACCGGTTTTATTCCTTCTAGATAGTCGGATCTTCTATTTATAGTATCGGCTAGTCTATTTTCGACTTTTAGTCTATAGAATATCTTAAAGTTAAAAGATACGAGTGTTTCTATCTATCTTACTTATCTTCAATTTAACTTCTTTATTATAAGGAAGTTTATTAGGTTTTAATAGTCTAATTAAACTTTTATAATAAACTTAGGTTCTTTAAAGTATAACCTCTATTATTTAAATATATCGACGATTACTAATAACTCTTTATTATATACGTTATAATTTAGCTCTACGGCCGTGAATTTCCGTAAATAAAAGGCTATTAAATATAGTCGTCCTTTCTTATCTAGCTAACTTATATATACACCTAGTATATAATTAGATACGTTAGTCTCTAGCACTATTAGTTTCTCTAGGTTAAATATAACTAAGATAGGTATTATAGTGAACTTCTTCTTAAATTCGTTGAATACTTTCTAGACCTTCTCTATCTAAATAAAGGTATTTTCCTTCTTTATTAATTCTAATAGTGATATTATTACCTTTAAGTACCCCTAAATAAACTTTCTATAATAGTTCGCGAAATCTAGGAATAATTATATATTCTTTATATTCTTCGGCGTTGGTTAATCTTAGATTATAGCTATCTTTTTTAGGTCTACTTATATACCTTTAGTGGTAACGATAAAGTCTAGGAATTTCGTTTCTTTAGTATAGAATTCACACTTATCTAGGTGTACTAGGAGTCTCTTTTCTTATAGTTTCGTTAATACTTTCTTTATATACTTTCTATACTCTTCGAGTATTCCGTTTATATATACTAGTATATTATCTAAGTAAGTAATTATAAATACGTCTAAATACTTTTTTAATATATAATTAATCACTACTTAGAACGTTACTAGGGCGTTAGTTAAGCTAAATAGTATTACTATATATTTATATAGTCTAAACCTCGTTCTTATAACTATCTTCTATTCTTCGCCTTCTTTTATTCTAATTCGATAGTAACCGTCTCGGATATCGAATTTCGTAAACCATTTTACTCCTTATAACCTATCTTAGATTTCTAAGATTAAGGGTAATAGGTATCTATTCTTAACCGTAGTATCGTTTAACTATTTATAGTCGATATATAATCTTAGCTTACTATTCTTCTTTAGTATAAATAGAATCGGTAAAGCTATTAGGCTTTCGCTAGGTCGTATATATCCCTTTTCTAAGTTAGTGCGGATATATTCCTCGAGTGCTTTATATTATTCTCTTATTAACGGGTAAATCGGACCGGGTCGTAGTTTCGTACCCTCTTTTAGCACTATCTTATAATCCCACGTTTAGTGATCTAGAAGTATAGTCGCTATATCTTCCTTAAATAAATCTTTAAACTCGCTATACTTTTTAAGTATCTTAGGTTCTTTAGAAACCTTCTTAGCGTCTATTTTCCTAAGTTATACTACTTCTACGCTCTTAGATTTATTTCTATAGATCTTTATTATCTTATAATATAAAATACATCCTACGGATATATTAACGTCCGTCTACTTAGTACGTCTCGTTCACTTAACTTTATCCTTTTATAAGGTGTCTCGGTTAATCTAAATACTTCTCGTCTTTTAATTAATATTTAGGTTTATTATTTATAACTAGTTTATCCCTAGAATTATATTTATATCTTCTAAATTAGTTATAAGGATATATTAAGTAGTTACCTTTCCTTATATATTAACTTTTACCGATATAGTCTTAAAGTTAATTAGACCTCGTCTATATCCTATTTCTTCGCCATTTCCTAGTCGTAACGGGACTAGATTTTCAAGTTTCGTGTAAGGTATACTCTTCTTTTCTACCTATTAGGGTGAGATAAACGAATCGGTGGCGCCGCTATTAACTAGCGCTATCGTTCTTTTACCGTGTATAGTAATATTTATCTAAAGCGTCCTATCGTTACTTCGTAGGGTTTTAAGGAACTTAGGAGCTATATTTCTCGATTATTCCTATCTCGAGTGGCTTAGTAGTTTTTTACGTAGCTATATACTAAGTAACTAGACTTTACGTACACGGTCTAGTGTAGTTTATCGTGTCGATTATAATATAGATCTTTACGATATTCCTTATATTCTAATTCTTAATATTCTCGTTTAATAACTACGTTATAACTTAAGTTACTTTTAATTCCTACTCTCTATCTTTACGCGGTATAGTAATCGTATTATATTCCTCTAATAGCGTATTACCTAAAGTCTATCGCGTTATATTTAATAACTTATTTAATAGTTTCTCTTTTATCTCTAAACGTTTCTATTTTCTATAGGAACACTTTTTCTTTATAGAACTCTTCTTTTAATCCTTTATAGTACTAGTAATTTATACTATATTCATAATCTACCTATATTACTACTATATATTCTACGTGGATTAGCGCCCCGTAATATTGTCTATATTTTAGTTTATCCGTGTAACTAAAACTATTATACTTTCTATAGTCGCCTATTAGTGGTTCGAGTCCTCGGTTCTTTTTAAGTGTTTTCGTTTCGTCTTCGTGGGTTTTACACCCTCTTACCTAGCACTCGTTTTTAGATAAATGTACGTGTATAGGGTCTCGGTCCTTAAACTTTACTATAACCTTCTATTATTTATAGTATAAGTAGCTATCCTCTTTATACTATATTTATTAAAAGGCTAGGTAGTCTTTTACTCTTAATATAAGATTTAATTATTATTCTTTAATAGTTATATCGGTATCGGATTCGGGTTTAATCGGTTCCTAATTTCGGAACTCTTATTTAAGCTAACGTTATTATTCTATAATCCGGTATATAAGACTTAGTCCGTTAAATATTTATACTCTAATCCTTTAACCCTAATTCTATACTAAGTATTCTAATACTATATATACGTGTATATTTCCGTATATCTAATATTATTAGTAGTTTAAATATTATCGGAGTATCTCCTCTTCTAGCTAGTTTCCTTTTATTAGGAATAACGTTAATAGCCTACTCACTCCTATTTAGTAAGGTAGCGGCGTTTCTTCGGTCTCTTCTTCTTCTAGCGATAAGACTAGTGACGGTAGTGTTAGATATATAACTCTAAATTATATACGTCGGTTATATCGCGATAATAGTTATATCTTTTATAGATAGTCTCTCTTAAAATATCCCACTTCTCTATATTATAGATATACTTTATTCGTAAAGCGTTCTTTCTCTTTCTAGATAAATTATTGTTATTTCTTTAACTTTTTCTATTTTATCTATTATAGTCGGTCGAGGTCTATCGAGTCCCTTTAATTTTATCTATTCGTGGCCCTCGTTACCTTCTTTCTATATCTAACTATAATATTCTTCTATCCTCTCTTTTTCTATCTACGCTCGTATAATTTATTATCTATTTTAACTACTAAAGTCACTATATTCTATATAGTTATTAGTCTCTTATAATAAATCTATTCGTCCTTTACTTCTTCCTTTAAACCTTAGTAGAAGGCGATTATTAGTGATTTATTAGGCTAACCTAATATTAATACTACTTATTAAAATATAGTTATATATTTTAAAGTTAATTCCTTCTATCTAAGTCCTTAAAGCTTTCTTTTAGTTATCTATTATTTATCGACTTCTCTAAAGACGTTCTTAAGCGTTTCTTTAAACTTTAAAAATAACGTGAAGATCTTACTCGTTTTATCTTCTTAATTTTCCTTATTATTCTTAAAATAGTCTCGTATAATAGGTTTAAATCATTCTAAAGTGTCTTCTTTAAGGTATGTTAATATATTAAGTATACGTTCACTATTATCTATTAGCCCTATTCTTTTATAATAGATTCTTATCTAGGTTAAGAATCCTCTTAGCTCATCTCGTTTATTATCGTATAACGCGGGTTCTTTAACTTTTATGGTTCGCTTCTATAGTAAGAGTAACTATACGGTAAGTTATTCGAGCTAGTCCCTAAGTTCTTAGACTATTCCTTTATTTTTAAGTTCGTTAATATATTTATATAACACTTAAATATATTTTTTATCCGTTTTTATATTAGCTATAGCTAATAATATCGTGTTTAAGTCTATTATACGCCTTCCTACTACGTGGTAGTTATAATATTATAACGGGAGTCTATACTTATTAAGACGGAACTAGATAAGTCTAGAAACGCGCCTAGTTTCTCACTTAACGTGGTTAACTATAAAGGTAGGTTTAGTAAAGTGATAGAATACGTATAATAAAGATATTTTAAGTTATCGATATAACTTACTAACTCCTTAACTTCCGGTAATACTTATAATAAGATAAGATATACTATATAGAAATAGTATAATAAGTGAAGTTAAGTTTAAAACCGTAATATCTAAATCTATAGATAAGATTAATAGTAAGAATAACTACGAAGAATCTAAATATATAAAGGAAAGATTATTCTTAAATATTTCTATTCTCTATAATTAATTTAGTATATCTATATCTTTTTAGATATAGTGGCCGTTCTAGATATAAATCTCCTTCTATATCCTTTATATCTATTATATCTATAATCTAGATATCTTAGACGTGGTGGACGTAAATCCCCTTTTATATCCTTTACGTCTATTACGTCTATAGTTTCTAATCACGTGACCCCTTATTACTAGTTTTATCTATAGTTCTCCCGAGTGGTATTCCTACTTTCTCTTCACTCGTTATCTATATATTCTTATAACTTATAGCTATAATAAAATCTTTTTAATATTTACTTTTTTAAATTATATTATTTTTATATTTTTAAATTTATTTCTATAAATCTTTATTATTTTATAATATAAAATATATCTTATAAATATATTAATATTTATTTATTTAATATATTTTATTTATTTAATTTTATTCTTTTATAAAATATTTTAATTAATTTAAATATTTTTTATTTTTTAATTAATATTTAAATTTATTATTTATAATTAATTTATTTTTAAAATTATATTTATATTTTCTAAATTAATTATAAAAATATATTAAATAATTATCTTTTTTTATATATTAACTTTTATTAATATAGTTTTAAAGTTAATTAAATTTTATTTAAATTTTATTTCTTTATTATTTTCTAATTATAATAAAATTAAATTCTTAAATTTTATATAAAATATATTCTTTTTTTTTATTTATTAAAGTGAAATAAATAAATTAATAATATTATTATTAATTAATATTATTATTTTTTTACTATATATAATAATATTTATTTAAAGTATTTTATTATTATTTTATAAAATTTTAAAAAATTTAGAAATTATATTTCTTAATTATTTTTATCTTAAATAATTTAGTAATTTTTTATATAATTATATATTAGATAATTAAATTTTATATATATAGTTTAATATAATTTATTATATTAATTATAATATAAATCTTTATAATATTTTTTATATTTTAATTCTTAATATTTTTATTTAATAATTATATTATAATTTAAATTACTTTTAATTTCTACTTTTTATCTTTATATAATATAATAATTATATTATATTTCTTTAATTATATATTATCTAAAGTTTATCGTATTATATTTAATAATATATTTAAATATTTTCTTATTATTTTAAAATATTTTTATTTTTTATAGAAATATTTTTTTTTATAAAACTTTTCTTTTAAATCTTTATAATATTAATAATTTATATTATATTTATAATCTATTTATATTATTATTATATATTCTATATAAATTAATATTTAATAATATTATTTATATTTAAATTTATTTATATAATTAAAACTATTATATTTTCTATAATTATTTATTAATAACTTAAATTTTTAATTCTTTTTAAATATTTTTATTTTATTTTTATAAATTTTATATTTTTTTATCTAATATTAACTTTTAAATAAATATATATATATAAAATCTTAATTTTTAAACTTTATTATAATTTTCTATTATTTATAATATAAATAATTATTTTTTTTATATTATATTTATTAAAAGATTAAATAATCTTTTACTTTTAATATAAAGTTTTATTATTATTTCTTTATAATTATATTAATATTAAATTTAAGTTTAATTAATTTTTAATTTTAAAATTTTTATTTAAATTAATATTATTATTTTATAATCTAATATATAAAATTTAATTTATTAAATATTTATATTTTAATTCTTTAATTTTAATTTTATATTAAATATTTTAATATTATATATATATATATATATTTCTATATATTTAATATTATTAATTATTTAAATATTATTAAAATATTTTTTTCTTTAATTAATTTTCTATTATTAAAAATAATATTAATAATTTATTTATTTTTATTTAATAAAATAATAATATTTTTTTAATCTTTTTCTCTTTTAATAATAAAATTAATAATAATAATATTAAATATATAACTTTAAATTATATATATTAATTATATTATAAAAATAATTATATTTTTTATAAATAATTTTTTTTAAAATATTTTATTTCTTATATTATAAATATATTTTATTTATAAAATATTCTTTTTCTTTTTAAATAAATTATTATTATTTCTTTAATTTCTTTTATTTTATTTATTATAATTAATTAAAATTTATTAAATTTTTTTAATTTTATTTATTTATAACTTTTATTATTTTCTTTTTATATTTAATTATAATATTTTTCTATCTTTTTATTACGGCTATAAGTTATAGGAATATATAGATAACGAGTAAGGGGAAAGTAGGAACACCACTTAAGAGAACCACGGATAAAACTAGTAATAAGGGATCACGTGATTAGAAACTATAGATGTAATAGACGTAAAGAATATAAGAGAGGATCCACGTCTATTATATCTAAGACGTCTAGGTTATAGACGTAGTAGATATAAAGAATATAGAAGGAGATTTACGTCTAAAATAGTTATTACGTCTAAAAAGATATAGATATATTAAATTAATTATAGAGGATAGGAATATTTAAGGATAATCTTTCCCTTATATATTTAGATTCTTCGTAGTTATTCTTACTATTAATCTTATCTATAGATTTAAATATTACGGTTTTAAACTTAACTTTACTTATTATATTATTTCTATATAGTATATCTTATCTTATTATAAGTATTACCGGAAGTTAAGAAGTTAGTAAGTTATATCGATAACTTAAAATACCTTTATTATATATATTCTATCACTTTACTAAATTTATCTTTATAGTTAACCACGTTAAGTGAGAAGCTAGGCGTGTTTCTAGATTTATCTAGTTCTATCTTAATAAGTATAGACTCCCGTTATAATATTATAACTACTATATAGTAGAAAGGCGTATAATAAATCTAGATATAATATTATTAGCCGTAGCTAACACGAAAACGGATAAAGAATATATTTAGGCGTTATATAAATATATTAATAAACTCGAAAATAAAGAAATAATCTAAGAACTTAGAGACTAGCTTAAATAACTTACTATATAATTACTCTCACTATAAAAGCGAACCGCGAAAGTTAAAGAACCCGCGTTATACGATAGTAAACGAGATAAGTTAAAAGGATTCTTAATCTAAATAAGAATCTATTATAAAAGAATAGAGCTAACGGACGATAATAAACGTATACTCGATATATTAACGTACCTTAAAGAAGACGCTTTAGAATAGTTCGAATCTATTATACGAGATTATCTTAAGAATAATAAGGAAGATTAAAAAAACGAAATAAGTAAAATTTTCGCGTCGTTTCTAAAGTTTAAAGAAACGTTTAAGAACGTCTTTAAGAAAATCGACGAATAATAGGTAATTAAAAGGAAGTTTTAAGGATTTAAATAAAAGGAATTAGCTTCGAAGTATATAACTATATTCTAATAGATAGTATTAATATTAGATTAGCCTAATAAACCACTAATAATCGCCTTCTACTAAGGTTTAAAGGAAGAAGTGAAGGACGAATAAGTTTATTATAAGAGACTAATAACTATATAGAATATAGTAACCTTAATAATTAGAATAGATAATAGATTATACGAGCGTAAATAGAAAAAGGGAGGACGGAAGAATATTATAATTAGATATAAGAAGAAGGTAACGAGGGCTATAAATAGATAAAATTAGAGGGATCTAATAGACCTCGACCGACTATAATAGATAAAATAGAAAAAGTCGAAGAAATAATAATAATTTATTTAGAAAGAGAAAGAACATTTTATAAATAAAGTATATCTATAATATAGAGAAGTGGGATATTTTAAGAGAGACTATCTATAAAAGACGTAACCACTATCGCGATATAACCGACGTATATAACTTAGAGTTATATATCTAATACCACCGTCACTAGTCTTATCGCTAGAAGAAGAAGAGACCGAAGAAACGCCGCTATCTTACTAGATAGAGGTGAGTAGGCTATTAACGTCGTTCCTAATAAAAGGAAACTAGCTAGAAGAGGAGATACTCCGATAATATTTAGACTACTAATAATATTAGACGTACGGAAACGTATATATATATATAGTATTAGAATACCTAGTATAGAATTAGGGTTAAAGAATTAAAGTATAAATATTTAATAGACTAAACCTTATATACTAAATTATAGAATAATAACGTTAGCTTAAATAAGAGTTCTAAGATTGAAAACCGATCGAACCTAAATCTAATACCGACGTGACCGTTAAAGAATAATAATTAAATCTTATACTAAGAGTAGAAGACTATCTAGCCTTTTAATAGATATAATATAAGGAGGATAGCTACTTATACTATAAATAATAGAAGGTTATAGTAAAGTTTAGGGACTAAGACCCTATATATATATATTTACCTAAAAGTAAGTGCTAGGTAAGAGGGTATAAAACCCACGAAGATGAAACGAAAACACTTAAAAAGAACTAAGGACTCGAATCACTAATAGGCGACTATAGAAAGTATAATAGTTTTAGTTATATAGATAAACTAAAATATAGACGATATTACGAGGCGCTAATCCATATAGAATATATAGTAGTAATATAGGTAGATTATAAATATAGTATAGATTACTAATACTATAAAGGATTAGAAGAAGAGTTTTATAAAAGAAAAATATTCCTATAGAAAATAGAAGCGCTTAAAGATAAAAGAGAAACTATTAAGTAAGTTACTAGATATAACGCGATAGACTTTAGATAATACGTTATTAGAGGGATATAATATAATTACTATACCGCGTAAAGATAGAGAGTAGAAATTAAAAGTAACCTAAGTTATAACGTAGTTATTAAACGAGAATATCGAGAATTGGAATATAAGGAATATCGTAAAGGTCTATATTACGATCGACACGATAAACTACACTAGACCGTATACGTAAAGTCTAGTTACCTAGTATATAGCTACGTAAAAAACTACTAAACCACTCGAGATAAGAATAATCGAGAAGTATAGCTCCTAAATTCTTTAAAACCCTATAAAGTAACGATAGGACGCTTTAAGTAGATATTACTATACACGGTAAAAGAACGATAGCGCTAGTTAATAGCGGCGCCACCGATTCGTTTATCTCACCCCGATAGGTAGAAAAGAAGAGTATACTTTACACGAAACTTAAAAATCTAGTCCCGTTATAACTAGGAAATAGTGAAGGAATAGGATATAGACGAGGTCTAATTAACTTTAGGACTATACTAGTAGAAGTTAATATATAAGGGAAGATAACTATTTAATATATCTTTATAACTAATCTAGGAGATATAAATATAATTCTAGGGATAGATTAGTTATAAATAGTGAACCTAGATATTAATTAAAAGACGAGAAGTATCTAAATTAACTAAAATATCTCACGAAAAAATAGAGTTAAGCGAACGAGATATATTAAATAGACGGACGTTAGTATATCTATAGGACGTATTTCGTATTATAAGATAATAAAGATTTATAGAAATAAACTTAAGAGCGTAGAAGTAGTATAGTTTAGGAAAATAGACACTAAAAAGGTTTCTAAAGAACCTAAGATACCCGAAGAGTATAGCGAGTTTAAAGATTTATTTAAGGAAGATATAACGACTATACTTCTAGATTACTAGACGTGGGATTATAAGATAGTGCTAAAGGAGGGTGCGAAACTACGACTCGGTTCGATTTACCCGTTAATAAGAGAATAATATAAAGCACTTAAGGAATATATCCGTATTAACTTAGAAAAGGGATATATATAACCTAATAAAAGCCCGATAGCTTCACCGATTCTATTTATACTAAAGAAGAATAGTAAGCTAAGATTATATATCGACTATAAATAGCTAAATAATACTATAGTTAAGAATAAATATCTATTACCTTTAATCTTAGAAATCTAAGATAGGTTATAAAGAGTAAAGTGGTTTACGAAATTCGATATCCGAGACAGTTACTATCGAATTAGAATAAAAGAAGGCGAAGAATAGAAGATAGCTATAAGAATAAGGTTTAGACTATATAAATATATAATAATATCGTTCGGTTTAATTAACGCCCTAGTAACGTTCTAAGTAGTGATTAATTATATACTAAGAGAGTATTTAGATATATTTATAACTACTTACCTAAATAATATACTAGTATATATAAATAGAACACTCGAAGAGTATAGGGAGTATATAAAGAAAGTATTAACGAAATTACGAGAAAAGAGACTCTTAGTATACCTAGATAAATATAAATTTTATACTAAAGAAACGGAATTTCTAAGCTTTATCGTTACCACTAAAGGTATATAAGTAGACCTAAAAAAGATAGTTATAATTTAAGATTAACCGACGCTAAAGAACGTAAAGGACGTATAATCGTTCCTAAATTTTATAAACTATTATAGAAAATTTATCTAGGGGTACTTAAAGATAATAATATCGCTATTAGAATTAATAAAGAAGGAAAATACCTTTATTTAGATAGAGAAGATCTAGGAAGTATTTAATAAACTTAAGAAGAAGTTTATTATAATATCTATCTTAGTTATATTTAATCTAGAGAAACTAATAGTGCTAAAGACTAATATATCTAATTATATATTAGGTGTATATATAAGTTAGCTAGATAAGAAAGGACGACTACACCTAATAGTCTTTTATTCACGGAAATTCACGGCCGTAGAGCTAAATTACGACGTACACGATAAAGAGTTATTAGTAATCGTCGACGTATTTAAATAGTGGAGGTTATACTTTAAAGGACCTAAGTTTATTATAAAAGTTTAGTTAAATTATTAAAACCTAATAAACTTCCTTATAATAAAAAAGTTAAATCGAAGATAAGTAAGATAGGTAAAAACACTTATATCTTTTAACTTTAAGATATTCTATAGACTAAAAGTCGAAAATAGACTAGTCGATACTATAAATAGAAGATCCGACTATCTAAAAAGAATAAAACTAGTATATAACGTAGTACTAAAGAAAGAAAACGACGCGATCACTTATAATTAGCTAAGATTAGCTATAATACTAATAATTAAATCCACGAGAGAATAATAAATTCGTGATACCTATTAGAAGGATAGTATAATAGAGGAGTTCTAAAAGGGTAATAATTCTAGGGTAATATAAATAGCTTAAGGAATATAGCTATACGACGGGCTTATATATATACTAACGACACTATAAAAGACCCTTACTAAAGAGATCTATAAAGTACTAGCACACGGTCACTAAGGTATTAATAAAACCTTAAAAAGGATTTTAAAGAATTACTACTTCCTAAAGGTAAGAGGTATAGTAAAGTAAGTTATTTTAAAGTATAATAACTACGTACGAAATAAGAGTGCTAAACACGTATCTTATAGATAGATATAATATATTAAGCCACTAAAGCGAGTATAGAACTTAATAACGATAGACTTTATTATAGGTCTACTAGAATTTAAAGATCTAGCGATAAAAGTAAAGTATAACACGATATTAATTATCGTGGAGCGACTAATAAAGTTCACCTACTTTATATTAGTAAAGATAACGATAATAGTATTATAAGTAGTAGTATTAGTGATAAAAATAGTGCTAATAAATTATTAAATATCGAGAGAAATTATCTTAGATAGAGATAAACTATTTAAATTAACGTTTTAGTAGACTCTAATATAGAGTCTAGAGATAAACTATAAGCTATTAATAAGTTTTCACCTATAAATAGATAGCTAGACTAAGAGAATAAATTAATCTCTAAAGTAATACTTACGTAACTATATAAATTACTAATAGAATAACTAGATAGAGCTACTATTAATAGCGTAATTCGTATATAATAGCGCGAAATCCGATACTACGAAGGTTTTACCCTTCTATACAAATTACGGTTTTAAACTAGAAGTATATCGAGAGCCGAGAACGGTTTAAAGTATTTTATAAAAAGTAATATTAAAAGTCGAGCAAATTAAGGAATTATACGTATAGTTATTACGAGATATAGCTTTCTAAACGATAAGAGCTACGAAGTATAGTAACTAGTATAGATCGCTAAAACTAATCTTTAAAAGAGGGGATAAAGTTTACTTATTATAGAAAAACCTTAAAATAAAACGACCTAATAAGAAACTAGATTATAAGAAAATCGGCCCCTTTAGAATTAAATAGGTTAAAGGAAAAGTTAATTATAAGTTAGAATTACTATAAGGAATAAAGATATATCTAGTTTTCTATATATTACTCCTAGAACTAGCACCTACTAATATTAAACTCTAAATACGATCTATAGAACTTAAGGAAGAAGATATTTACGAGATAGAATAAATCTTAGACCTATAACGAGTAAATAGTTAGTATAAGTATTTAGTAAAATAGAAAGGTTACGAACACGTAAATAATATATAGGAACTACTTAAACACTTAACGAACTATAATTAGAAACTTAAATAGTTTTATCGCTAAAACTAGGGAATTCTAGACCCTCGAGGATAGAGAAATCTAAACTAGACTAACTAGAGGGAGACACGATAGCGGAGGAAGAAAGAGTGACCGAGAAAGCTCGCTACCCTTCGACTACTCGCTCTAAAGTCTTAAGTTCCTCGATAGAACTAAGCTTACGACGAATTATTTCGCTCTCCTTCTAATCGAGAAGTTAGAGCTACTATATTAATCGCTCCTCACGAGCGAAAGCCTCTAATATCCGGGCGTGTACGTTATTACGGGAAACTCGCGCCTTAGCGAGCTTACGATAAAGCTTAGATCGCGAAGCGTTTAGCTTATCCTAATCCTTTTATATCATTATAAGGTCGTATTTTAAACCACGAGCTATACACTTAGAATAGAAGCCGGAAGAGAGATCGAGATAGTAAATATAAGACTAACGGCGATAGATTAAATAGGGAGTAAGTATTAGTCGACCGGAGGATATAATTTAGGCTATAAGACGCCGACGATAAACTACGCGAGATTTAGTTCGAGGTATCTTAGAAGAAAGGAAAAGGAGATATATATAACTTAATAGATAGGTAATACGTCTACTTTATACCTAAGTAAAAGGAATAAACTCTTAGGATAAGAGTTAAGAAGAGGGAGGATAATATTACGGTTATAAGTTATAGGAATATATAGATAATAAATGAGGGGAAAGTAGGAATACCACTCGGGAGAACCACGGATAAAACTAGTAATAAGAGATCACGTAATTAGAAACTATAGACGTAATAGACGTAAAGAACGTAAGAGGGGATCTATATCCACCACGTCTAGGACGTCTAGGTTATAGACGTAGTGAATATAAAAAACGTAGAAGAAGATCTACGTCTAGAATAGCTATCACGTTTAAAAAGATATAGGTATATTAAATTAACTATAAAGGATAGAAATATTTAAGAACGGTCTTTCCCTTATATATTTAGATTCTTCGTAGTTATTTTTACTATTAATCTTATCTATAGATTTAGATATTATAGTTTTAAACTTAACTTCACTTATTATACTATTTCTATATAGTACGTCTTATCTTATTATAAGTATTACCGGAAGTTAAGGAGTTAGTAAGTTATATCGATAACTTAAAGTGTCTTTATTATATATATCCTATCACTTTACTAAACCTATCTTTATAGTTAACCACGTTAAGTGAGAAGTTAGGCGTGTTTCTAGACTTATCTAGTTCTATCTTAATAAGTATAAACTTCTATTATAATACTTTTCTTTTTTTATTTATATTTATATAATCTATTATTTATTTTAATTATTTTAATTATTATATTCTATATAATTATTAATTTTTTATAATAAATTTATTTATTTTTTACTTTTTTCTTTAAATTTTAATAGAAAATAATTATTAATAATTTATTAAATTATTTTAATATTAATATTATTTATTAAAATATAATTATATATTTTAAAGTTAATTCTTTTTATTTAAATTTTTAAAGTTTTTTTTTTATTATTTATTATTTATCGACTTTTTTAAAGATATTTTTAAATATTTCTTTAAATTTTAAAAATAATTTAAAAATCTTTATTATTTTATCTTTTTAATATTTTTTATTATTTTTAAAATAGTTTTATATAATAGATTTAAATTATTCTAAAATATTTTCTTTAAAATATATTAATATATTAAGTATATATTTATTATTATCTATTAATTTTATTCTTTTATAGTAAATTTTTATTTAAATTAAAAATTTTTTTAATTTATTTTATTTTTTATTATATAATATAGATTCTTTAATTTTTATAATCTATTTTTATAGTAATAATAATTATATAATAAATTATTTAAATTAATTTTTAAATTCTTAAATTATTTCTTTACTTTTAAATTTATTAATATATTTATATAATATTTAAATATATTCTTTATTTATCTTTATATTAATTATAATTAATAATATTATATTTAAATTTATTATATATTTTTTTATTATATTATAATTATAATATTATAATAGAAATTTATATTTATTAAAATAAAATTAAATAAATTTAGAAATATATTTAACTTTTTACTTAATATAATTCATTATAAAGATAAATTTAATAAAATAATAAAATATATATAATAAAAATATTTTAAATTAATAATATAATTTATTAACTTTTTAATTTTAAATAATATTTATAATAAAATAAAATATATTATATAAAAATAATATAATAAATAAAGTTAAATTTAAAATTATAATATTTAAATTTATAGATAAAATTAATAATAAAAATAATTATAAAAAATTTAAATATATAAAAGAAAAACTATTTTTAAATATTTTTATTCTTTATAATTAATTTAATATATTTATATTTTAATTATTTTAATTATTAATTATTTATAATAATTAATATAATTAATAATTATTATTTAATTATTTTAATTATTAATTATTTATAATTATTAATATAATTCTTTATTATTTATTTTATTTATAATTTTTTTAAATAATATTTTTTTCTTTTTTTAATTTATTATTTATATATTTTTATAACTTATAATTATAATAATATATATATTATTTTTCTTTAATTTTCTTTAAATTAAATATTTTAATTTATATTTTTTTCTTTATTTTATATATTATTATTATTTTATAATTATAAATTTAATATAATTTATATTTTATTAAAATTATTTCTTATTTAATTATTTATTAATTATTTTTAATTTATTTATTATCTTTTATTTCTATTATATTTATTTATTTTAAAATAATTTTAAAAGAAATTACTTTTTATAATATAAATAATTAATTTCCTTAAATCTTTATAATTAAAAGTATAATTAAATTTTATAATTTTTAAAATTTTATTAATTTAAAGAAAACTTATAAATTATTATAAAAATTAATTATATTTATTAAATATATTAAAAATAAAATATTTATTATTAAAGAAAAACTATTTTTAAATATATTTAATTAATATAAATATTTCTTTAAATAATTTAAATATAAATAAAAGAAATTTAATTTTATTAAAATATATATTATTAAAATAATAAATAAAATTTTTCTATTTACTTTTAAAATTATTATATTAATTTATAAATTTCTTAAATACTTTTATAATTAATTTACTTTTATTTAAATAAATTAAAAGAACTTTATTATATAATAATATAATAAAAAGAAACTCTTTAATTTATATTATTATAATATTAAAAATTAATATTATTACTTTATAAATATATATATTAAGATAAAAAATTTAGATTTATTAAATATTTTTAAATATTATATTTAAAAAGATTTTATAAAAACTTTTAAATATTTTAAATTTATTTAAATTACTTTTATAAAAATTAGAATTTTTAAAATTTAAAAAATCTTTATTAAAATTTATTATTAAAATATTATTATTTAAATTAATTTTAAATATATAATTAATTATTTTATTAATAAATTTCTTTAATATTATTAAATTATATATATAAAGAAAGTTAATATTTATAAAAATATCTTTATAATTTTTAATAAAAAAGATTCTTTATATAATAAAAAAAGAAAATTTAAAGAAAAAAAATTAATTAAATCTTATTTAATTAAAAATAAAAATAATTATAATAATATTTAAAGTAAATATTCTTATATTAACTCGAGTATTAAAGAAAAAGAATTTATTAAAAATTTTAAAAAAATTAAAAAAGTTATTAAATTTAAAATTAAAAATAAAAAAAGAATTTTTAATAAAATATAAATTAAAAATAAAGAATATAAAAAAAAATTTAAAACTATTTAATATAAAATATATAATTTAAATTTATTAAAAATTAATTTAAACTTTTATTTTTTTTATATAATAGATTTTTTATTATTTATTTATTAAATTTTAATTAAAACTTTATTTAATAATATTTATTACTTTATTTTTAAACTTTTAATTTTATTTTAAATATTTATATTTATAATAATTCTATAAAATTTTATTAGGAAATATTAATAATTAATAATAATATAATATTAATTAAAGAGTAAAAAATATAAATATAAATATAAGAAAAAGTAATTATTTTATTTTTAACTTTTAATAAAATTAAAAAAATTACTTTTAAATATATTATTTTAATATTATTATTCTTTATTTTATTAATTTTATTATATTAATTTAATTTTATTAAAATTTATTTTAATTTTAAAAATAATACTTTTTATAAAAAAGATTTAATTAAAAAAAATTATTATTTTATTAATTTAAATTAAAAATTATTAATTTATTTTATATAAAATTAAAATATTTTTATCTTTTATAAATTTTTATAAATTATTTTAAATATTTATTTTCTTTAATTAATATTATTTCTCTATAAATTTTTATAAATTATATTAATTTATTATTATTAAAGTTTATTTTCTTATAAAATATTTTAATAAAGAAATAATTAATTATTTTAATTCTAAAATTATTAATATTATTAAAATTATTAAAGAAATATTTATAAAACTTTATTATAAATAATATTTAATTAATAAAATTTATTATATTATTTTAAAATAATTTAAAAAAAAAATAATATTATAAAATTATTTAAATTAATTATTATTAATATTATTAAATTAAATATAATAAAATATAATAAATATAAATATATTTTTTATAATTATTATTTTATTATTAAATTTAATTTTATAATTATTATTTTATTATTAAATTTAATTTTATCTTTTTAATTTTTAATTAAAAGAAAAAAATTCTTTTAAAAATATTTAAAATTTTAGATTATAAATTTAAACGAGAATTTAATATTATATATACTTTTCTCTTTATAAATAAAGAGAAAAAATATAATTTTATAATAAAAAATTTAATAATTATTTATTATTATAAAAAAAGAATTTAAATTTAAATCTATATATTATATATATTAAAATAAAATAATTTTATAAAAAAATTTAATAAAACTTTTATTAAATATTTAAAATTAATAATAATTATTATAAAATTATTTATTTATTTTATTTTAAAAATTTATATTATAATTAATTATCTATTTAATTAAACTTTAAATAAATTATTATAATAAAATATTTTATTTAAAAAAATATATAATAAAAAGCTTTTATTAATATATTTTTATATATTTAAATATAAAGTATTTTCTTTAAAAAATATAATATTAAAATTTAATAAACTTTTATTTTAAATTTATATTAATTATTTAGTTAAATATAATTTAATAAATTTTTTTATATTTAAATTTTTAAAACTTTAAATAAAAATTATTAAAAGAAAATAATTTATTTTTATAATATATTTTTTAAAAAAGATTCTTTTTATAAAAATTAATTTAATAATTTATTTTAAAATTAATTTAATAATTTATTTTAAAATTAATTATTTAAAAAGATAATTTATAATATTAAAATACTAAAATTTAAAGTTAAAAATTCTTTTAAAAATAAAGATATTATTAATTCTATTTTATCTTTAAAATATAAAGAATAATAAAAGTTTTATTAAATAATATAAAATAAAAATTTTATAATAATTTTTATTTATTATAATAATTATTTTACTTTTAAATTAAATAATTTATTTTAATTATTATTATTTAATATTTTAAATATAAATAATATAATTAATTTTTAAATAATTATAAAAGATATTTTATTAAAATAATTTATTTAATTTTCTTAATTATTTAATAAAAGAAAATATTTTAATATTATTATTAATAAAAATATTATTAATATTTAATTTTATATATTAAATATTTTTTTTAAAGAATTAAAAAGAGTTAAAACTAAATTTTAAAAATAATTTTATATAATTAATTATTATTAATCTATTTTTATAATATCTTTAATTAATAATAATAAATATTATTTCTATTATTTTTAACTTTTATTTAAATTTTAATATTAATTAAATATTTAAATAGAAATAAAATTATATAAATAAAAATTTATTATAATTACTTTTTAAAAACTTTAAATTATTAAAAGAAATTTTATTTATAAAGAAATTTTATAAAAAAATTTTCATTTTATTAAATATAAAATTTTATTATTATTATAAATATTTAAGTATAAATTTAATAATAAAAATTATTTTTTTAAATATAAAGTTTAAATTTATATATAAAAAGATTTTTAAATTATTATTAAAAATATTTATATTATTATTTTAATAATTAAAATATTTTATTTTTTTATAATTATTATTATTTACTTTAATCTTAATATTAAATAATATAATATAATTAATATATTTATAAATATAAATTTTAATATAATTATTTATTATTATTTATTTAAAGAATTTAATAATAAATAATATTTTTAAAAATTATATTATATATTTTATAATTTTAAGATTTTATTAATTCTTTAATATAAAAATTTTATATAAATTCTAAATAAATTTAGTTTTAAATTAATTTTTAATATTTCTTATTTTTAAATAAATAATAAACTTATTATCTTTTTCTATATAAATAATATTATAATTTTAGTAAAATTAAATTATTTTATTTATTTTAATTTATTTAAAAGAAAGTTTTTTTAATACTATAAAATTTATTTATTAGAAAATTTTAAAATCTTTTATAATATAATTATATATAAAAATAAAAATAATAATTTTATCTAATTAAATTAAAAAGATTATATTAATAAAATTTATTATAAATATTTATTTTTAAAAATATTTATAAAATTATTTTAAATATTATTATAAATAAAAAAACTTTTTTTATTTAATAAAATTAAAAATAAAAATAATTATTTATATTATATTTAATTAATTAAATTAATTAATTATATAATTAAAATAATAAAATTAAATATTTTAAAAATATATTTTAAATTTATTAAATTTTTAATTAATTTTATAATAATTTATATTAATATTATATATTAAATTTTAATTTATCTTTATTATATAAAATTAAAATTATTTATTTATAATACTTTAATTATAATAAATATAGTTTTTATTTAAAATTATAAAGAATTTAATTTCTTTAATATAATTAATATTATTTATATAAATTATTAAATAATTTAAAAAAGTTTATAAAATTATATCTTTTTTTTTTTTAAAGATTTAATTAATTAAAAGATAATACTTTAATATTATATTATAAAATTAATAATTAGAGCTAAATTTATAGCTATATTTATTATAAATATAAAATTTATTTAATAATAAAAAGTTTTTAAATTTTTAAACTTTTATTTAAATAATAAATAACTTTTATTTTATAATAATTAATAAATAATTAAATTATTTATTATTAAAGTATTTAAATTTAAAATAACTTTTTATTATATAAATATATATTATTATTAACTATATTAAAAAGTATAAAAAAAGAATATTAATATAATATATATTATTATAAAAATTTAATTTATTAATAATTTAATTAAAATATTATTTAAATAATATTTTATTATTTAAATTAATTTTTTTAATTTTAAAGAATTTTTTATTTAAAATTTATAAATAATATTTTAAAAATTATAAATTTTAATAAAATATAAATATTTAATTTAAAAAATATAAAACTATTAAATTTCTTTTATAAAAATATATATAAAAAATATAAAATTATAAATTTTTTTTATAAATTATAATTTTTATTAAATTCTTTTCTTATTAATAAATATATATTTTAAAAGTTTAAAATAAATTAATATTAAATAATTAATAAAAATATTTATATATAATATATTTAAATTTTAAAGAGATTTTTTAATTTTTAAAAAAATTTAATTTTTAAAGAATAATAAAATTTTTATATAAATTTAAATTATTTAAATTAATTATTTAAGTTTTAAAGTTATAATTATTTCTTAATATATAATAAAAAAGTATTTAAATCTATATATTATATAATTAAAAAATATTTTATACTTTATATTTTATATTTATTTATATTTAATATTTAATATTTTATATTTTTAAAAAAAAGAATAATAAATTTAATTAAAATATTTCTATTTTATAGTTAATTTATATTATTATACTTTATTTTAAAAATATAATTTTAAATTTATATTAATACTTTTTTATTTTATTTTTCTTTTATAAAATTTTTAAAATTTTAATAAAACTAAATATATAATAAATTATATATAATATTAAGATAAATAATAGTTTAAAAGATAATTAACTATTTTATTTTATATATAATAATTAACTTTAAAATTTTTTAAAATTAAGAAAAATATATTATAATTAATTAAATATTTAATTAAATATATATATTATTTTTCTTTAATTTTCTTTAAATTAAATATTTTAATTTATATTTTTTTCTTTATTTTATATATTATTACTATTTTATATTAAATAAATTTAATAAAATAAAGTTTTTTTTAATTTTTATTTTTAAATTATATATTAATTTAAAGTTTAAAATATTATAATAAATATATTTTTCTATAAATAAAAAAATTTAAAAATAATAAAAAATAAAAATATTATAATATAAATTTAAATATTAATTAATTTAAATATAATAATAATATTTTTTTAACTTTTAATAAAATAATAATTATTATTTAAAAAAATATTTTAAAATAATAAAAAATATATAATTTTTAAAAAAAAAGTAATAGAAAAATATATTTTAAAATTAAAGTCTAAAATTTAAATAATAATAATTAAGATAATAATAATTAAACTTTTATAGAAAATAAAAAAAGTTAAAATTTAAAATTAAAAATTTATA